>OY755243.1:83244652-83539664 GCA_963576725.1 Azorinus chamasolen | reverse complement strand
AAAGTCGTCAAACGTCGTCAATATGAGGAATGGGTTAAGCAGTATTCACTTTTCATAACTAAATCATTGAAACCGATGATCCCAAAGGACCAGATATATAACAACACTGGATTCTAATTAGCAGATTCGTATAACATTATGTGAGCAAACTCATGTCTTTATATGAACAGTACATTCAGATCTGCAATATTTCATAAGCACAAGAGCAGGTCCTGATCGGACGGCTCCGTCAGACGCGTATCAATCCCTTCAGTGTCGTGAACATGGGCCTGGTATATCATATGCAAACAGTCTGGGTCCAGATGAGACGCCGCCGTGTAACTCAGCACCTCACCAGGATCTAAACTGTTTGATACTTTGTTTATATTTTATATAGAAGTTGATTAAGCGCCCAATTTAAAAATGAGGCAGACAAAGATGTGTCCAACAAACGACATTGCTGGCACTGAAGTTCAAATGTAATGATAATTCTAAATCAACATACATGAACAACTGTAGTGGATGTTTTGATGCTAAAACGTGTAGTATATTTAGATATGGGTATTTGCAAAAGGATAAGGAACCAACACAATAACTTTTACAGTAAAACCCCTCTAAGCAGGAATTCTAGTAGAGAAGTATTTAGGTACTGTTATGCTTGGGACTGCTGAATGCAGGAGGAGATTTCTGCATGACGTTCATCCTGCATTAAGTTATCACCTGTCTCCAAAGACCGATATTTATACTAAATTTAACGTCCGGTTTAGAGGATTTTTTCTGTATTTGTTTTCTAGATGTCAAACGTTCAGATGTGTTTAATCTTTACCTGATGGATACAAGTCTGTGCTCCTGGAGGTGCCGTCTGTTTAGAGTCCGCTGTATTTGCTTATGGAATTATATAGAATTTGCCATGATAAAATACGGCTTATTCAAAATGCCATTATAAATTATAAAACGTCATCTAACTGAAATGCGTGATGCTTTTATTTCTTAAGTGAATGCACGTATTCATCAGGTCATTATTAATAATAATAATCAAGACTTTATTTAAAGAGGGAACGCATTTGGTAAAAAAGCAATCTTCCATGCGGCCCTCATAATATATATACATTTACAAAAGTCAAATTAGCAACAATCAAACAAACGAACATTATTTGAAGTAACACGGTAAACACTCGATAATTCGAACAACCCGTTGAAGAAATTTGATATAATTAAAGGTATTTGATTGCAAAAAGCAGGACGGAAGCAAATTATGAAGCTACTATAGTAGCCCCCCCCCCCCCCCGTTCACCCCAGCCCGCCCAAGGCCACTGCCTGTCGTGAATACTGTCAATGGGCTTATTTCGAGTTATCGAAATGTTCGAACTTTCAGGATCTAACTGTATATACAATAAGTTTACAGTAGTTAACCTAAATACAATGTACTCACGCCAAAGTACTAAAGCAAGTAGTAGACGTAGACCAAACCGATATTGCAGATGCAGTTTGACCAAAGTTTACTATTTGTCCTTTCATAAGTGTAAAAAAATAAACTCTAAACAGCCACGGTCAGACTTGAGTCCAACAGTACTGGTCTGTTATCTTATTATCTGATCAACAGCTATTCGAATTCCTGCTGTTACGGGACATGATGGGAATAAGATCCGTACGACATCCATGAGCATTTAGGATAAATATGAGTATAGTTCGATAAGAGACTGCAAGACTCAATAAGTTAATTAGATCTATGATTACATTGTTTTATATAAAGTTTTTTAAACGCAGTAATAGAACTTGTATGTTTGACATGGTAGGGGAGCTTATTCCAAATTATAGAACCTGAGTAATGAAATGTTTTTCTGAAAATTTCTGTATTGGGTTTCGGTATGTACAAATGGAGTTGAGAAAAAGATCGCAACTCTATTTCGAGAATATCAGCAGAGAAAGGAAATAGGTCATGTAAGTATGGGGAGCTAACCCATTGAAATGTTGTATATTAGCACAGCTTTCTGATAAAGCACTCTATTTGGAAATCTCAACCAGTCTAGTTCGGTGAATAATTCTGCAGATGGTGTACCAATATCTTTGTCAAGTTTACGTCTGACAGCCCTTTTCTGAAAACGGACAATTTTTTCTTCTTGCAATGCACTGCAATTACCCCATATAACACAACAGTAGTCAAGGTGGGGTAAAATGTAAGACTTATAGAATGATTTTCTGATGGGAATTGCCAGAAACAGTTTTATCCGTGAGAGAGTAAAGAATTACACTTTTTAAGGACGTTATTAATATTACAGTCAAAGGATAAGGTACGATCAAATATTACGCCTAATATTTTTTCCTGGTCACAAGAGCATAACTGGTTATCCTTAAAGTATATGGGATGTGTTGCATTTTGAAGCAAATGTAATTTGTGCCTTGATGTTATGAACATGGACTTTGTTTTTGCAACATTGATAGACATACGATTTATTTCACACCAAGTTTCAACACACTTTAGATCGTCTGTTTAGGATTTTACCACATGATCTAAGGAGGAGTTATGTACTGAACGAGTAGTATCGTCAGCAAATATGTCAGCGCCGGAGGCTTGAGTAACAAACGGCAGATCATTAATAAATATCAAAAATAGCAGAGGTCCTAATACACAGCCATGGGGGACGCCAGAAGAACAGGCAATTCCCTAGAACCCATGCCAGACACATATGTTTGTTGAAATCTCTCCTTCAAATACGAAGAAAACCATAAACATGACGATGCATCTAGAAAAATGTTTTTCCAATTTACTCAAAAGAATGTTGTGATCGACTAAATCGAAGGCTTTAGACGGATCTAAATATATACATGTAGTACCAACAAATTCGTTGTTGTCAATCGCTGAAATACATTCATCCACTAGTTTTACAAGAGCAGTTTGACATTGGTTAACTATAGTTTTAAATACAAATAATCATTTGTCACATTTCTAAAATACTAACATGTACAGCTTTGTTTTGTTTTGTTAGATATATGGATACACGTTAATGATGTGTCACAGCTTCGACATCATAATACTAACGTGTAAAGAGCTTCAAATATAGTGGCAGCCCTCTAATACGACCACTTAGTGAATAAACATGGGTGTCTTTATAAGCAGGTAATTGCTTAATGCAGGGCAAACGTAATTCAGAAAGCATTCTGCATTACTTTTGTCCTGCATTAAGCTACCACCTGCATCTAGCACCCAGAATTATGCCTCTTTTAGATGGTGGCATTAGCGGGATTTTACTGTATTATGCTGTGGACAGGGCTGTATATAAGAAAGGTACAGGTGATACGCAGTCTCTTAATTCTCAGCCAACCCCTACCATGCTGCAAATCATTAGAATCGCTTCTAACCTTTAGCCTGCTGAGCAAATTATTTTTACAGAATTTTACCATTATTACATTTTCAAAATTGTCTTCCAAATTACAATAAGGGTGTCAAACCGTTTGGATCCTGATGAGACACCGAGTTACTCGGCGTCTCATCTGGATCGAAACTGTTTGCATAGGTATTCACTCATCCGCCCATAGCAGGCTAAAGGTTAAGAGGTGACTCTAATGAGTTCCAGCAATATTGGGTTTGTCGATGAAATATCAAAATATCTAAATTAGATTTTCTAGATACGCTCTCAATCTACGTCCTTGAATTATGGATACACGCTTAATGATAATATAGTAAACCCCTCTAAAACGGAATTCCAGTAGAGAATAATTTAAATGTATTTAGGCAGGTGGCTGTTTAATGCAGGATGAATGTCATGCAGAAAGCTCCCCTAAGCTCCTCTAAGCTGCCATCTGTCTTCAAGACCGATCTATATTCTAAAATTGAACATACGGTTTAGAGGTGTTTTACTGCATATCATATTCGTCGCGTAAACATGTCGACATGCAAAACTTTATTGGATTTTAAACACCACGAGGTACGGTGTATTTATATTATATGTATCTATGATATTATACTATTTGACTGACATCAACAGAAATAGGACAGATATTTACACTTAGGTCCTACATGTAAAATATGACAAATTGTTGGCATCACGTGGAATACATTAACCCTTTCTCTCATGGTTATTCATGTAAGAGATGATAAATGCATGAATGTTAATTACCTCACTTGTACATGTATAATGGCATCAGGAAAAGAGGAATGTTTATCCATGATGGTAGTAGAAGAACCAGATCTATTACAATTTCATAAATAAACAGAGCAGCCCCTGATCAGACAGCTTCTGCATGAGCCGTCTGATCTGGGTCTACTCTGCTTGAAAAAAACATCAAAAGATTTTTCTATCAAGTAAGTGGTAAATGCAAACAGGGCACATGCCATTCTGCATACTACATGTGTGTTTATTTACCTTTTCGCAAAACGCTGTTCTTCTGGAATGCGTTCTGCATAAAGTTCTCTATGCATGTATGAACCATCTGTCATAGAAGCTTCTACATTTTTCGCCCATTCCCTCATATTTACGCCTTTTGATGCCTATGTATAAGTCACGTTTTTAAAACCATTGTGATAAATAGAGAACTTGCTCCATAGTAGCAACTGCTCTATTTCTCACAATGGTTTCAAAACTAAACAATTCTAAAATTTACCTTGTTGCTAATAAATGATCCTTTTCGGTAGATTTATACAAAGAGGTATGGTCTAAAAATAGCCTATGCGGGAATGTGTTAACTAACTGTCGGATTATCGAGATCTTACTGTAAATATAGTAAATGTGTGCTTAGTTTCAGACCTAATCGGTATGAGTTGAAAACATGACCCC
This sequence comes from Azorinus chamasolen, assembly GCA_963576725.1. NCBI lineage: Eukaryota > Metazoa > Mollusca > Bivalvia > Cardiida > Solecurtidae > Azorinus > Azorinus chamasolen. Next base: position 83,534,910 of record OY755243.1, on the reverse strand, counting down.
CCCCCCCTTTCTGAATGTAGTAGTCCGCCAATAATGTCCGTGAATGAACAATAAAAGCAAACAGTATCATCCTCAAATATTTACCTGCCACTGAGTATTCGTACAAACTCCAAGTGTTATATCTATGTCGCAACCATGCAGTAGACACGTTTTAGCTGCATTGTTTGAGTAGTCAATAATTCTTGAAACAACATGGACTAGTAGGACTACACTATTTGATCCTCTGATGAGACGTTTAACGAGAAATGAAAGTGTAACGAGAATGAGTTGAATCTGGTACAGATAACGGGTGGGAAATCGATAAGTCCGGGAACGTGTGTCTCGGTAGCTCAGTATTTAGAGTGCAGGTTCGAGTCCCGTTGGGGCCAAACTCTTTTTCTCTACTTGTCCTGTTACTTTTAAAACTTAAGGTTATTGAACATAGGATGCTTAAAAAGCAGGTGGTTGCTTAATGCAAGGCAAGCGTGATGCAGAAAGCTCCTATAGAAGTTGCCTGCATTACTTTGGACCTGCATCAAACTCCCACCTGCTTTACAAACCCATAATTAGATCTGTTTTGACGGTCGCATCAGACAGCATCTGTTGTATTGCATAACTCACTTAAATCAGCTACCTAGTACAGACGTTCTTCGATGCCTTGTACAAGCAGAGTAGACCCTGAACAGACGACTCCAACACACTATATCTGATCAGTATCTATTCTTTTTGTTTATGGAGCTATATCGTCATCACCAATAACGTCATATGCCTCTATAAAATCTCAGTTTAACTAATATGCATACAGTACTTATATTTCGCATGAATATACATGGGGTGTAGGGTCAATTATTAGCCTGTTGTGGACGAATATGAAGTTACATATGTACACAGTTTGGGAAAAGATCAAGAGCCAATATACAGTAAACCCCCTCTTATGCGATCACCAAAGATATATAATTCTGGGTTTTAAGTGCATGTGGTAACTTAATGCAGGTCGAACGTTATGCAAAAAGCTCCTGTATTTAAGACATCCATTTCATTCATAAAGTTGTCGCATTAGAGGGGTTTACTGTATGTTTGGCACCCAGATCGTGAGCATGAAAACGGCTACACTAAAGCACTTTCTGTTACCATATATCGCATAGCAGATTAAATGTTAAGGTCACGTTGACTGTAATGCCACCTGGCGATCCCAATGTACTATATAACTCAATGATTCCTAGAAACTATTATTCCTGTGAATTATCTGCTGTGACTGGCCGGCCAATTAGAGATATTATATTATTGATTGCCTCAATGTATTGCAACAAAACGTAACAAACCGGAGTATGTGTAGGCGAGATTAAACGAGAAGATTTTTTTCTCTCTCTCTCTCTCTGTCACGTGTCTGCGGTATAAAAATCTTCTCTAATTTACATCCAGTACTTTCTAGTATGTGAGAATTAGACTATTGATCCGCGCGACTGAATAGATGACAAAAAAGGAATTTGCAAGAATATGCATTATTCAACGAGATAGAGACTTTATCACTGACGGAATAAATTTCGCGACATCGAGAATTGGCATGATAGTCATGTGTTGAGTTGTGTGTTTAGGTGTGTGTTTAGACGAGTGTTCAGATGAGTGTTTACCTGTATTCTTGTTTATCGGATATTGTGTCATGTTTCGGAAATATGTTTATATGTTAACCCTTTGCCTGGTGAATATTCATGTGACATCCTGAACATTCATTAGAAGAATACAATAGTATATGAAACTGTAGAATCACACTACAGTAAAACCTCTGTATAACGGCTACTAAATTGTGTTAATTAGTTTGTATTTATGGCAGGTGGTTGCTTAAAGTAAGGTGACAGTAAAATAGAACGCTCCTATAGGAACGTTCTGTTTTACTTTCACCTTGCTTTAAGCAGCCAGCTGCCTTTGACACAAATTACTTGATGTAATTTAGTGGCCGTTATACAGAGGTTTAACAGTAATCCCATAAGCAAACAGAGGAGGCACTGGTCAAACGGTTCCTACAGCCACTGTCTGATCTGTCGACTGTGCTTGCAATGGCCTGAATCTGCGTTTATCAGGTATAGGGTTATATGTATAGGAGAATACGCTGGTGGATATCGTAACACTGGGGACTGATAAAAGGTAAATGAACAGCTGTGGAGCATGTATGAATCAATTTTCGTTTTGCAACATGTACAAGTTTGTTATTGTTTTGCTAACAAAGGGAAACTACAACCCGACACACAGCAATGTGGCTGTATGCGATTAATTGATGCAATATGACATCTGATTATAAAGATAGAGGTACATATTCATAAATTCGTTAGGTCGAGTGTATCCCTGATAGTTCCTGTTTCATGTTTTGAGCTGTGTTTATCTTTGAAGTCCATTTAACTTTGAGCTGTGTTTATCATTAAGGTATGTTTATCTTTGATTTGTGCTTATCTTTGAGGTGTGTTTATCTTCAAGGTGTGTTGAACAGTGCTGTTTATTTATCTTTGCCGTGAGTGTATCTTTGAGATGTGTTTATATCTAGGGTGTGTTTATCTTTGAGGTGTGTTTATCACTGAGGTGGGTTTTTGTTTTATCTTTGAGGTGTGTTTATCTTTAAATGAGTATTTCTGTAGTTGCTTACAATTTATTTTGTGGTAAGTGAAATCTAACAATTCATAATTTATTATACTTTTATTTTACTTCATATGGAAATAGATCAGAGTCAAGACTTTAAACTGCCAACTACTTTAAAGGTAGTCAGCTACTTAATTCAGAACATGATGTCTGGTCTGGTCCCCTTTCTGACCCACAGTTAAGACTATATTGAGTGGTCGTCGTTAAAAGGTTTAACTGCCATTGTTCGTTGGGCATACATAGCATTACCTTCCATCAAAGCTAGAGATAAGAAGGAACCGTGTCATCCAAATCCCCTTTTACTTAGTCAAAACCTGTCATAGTGGTACTCATTAGAATGAATCGCCTTGTAGATGCGATTCTAATGAGTACCAACAAGACGGGATATGGTAGAATATAATATACCTACATATCCTAAATACTCATTTTAGCTTCAACCACATTTCGTTTGTGATCATCTCATACACATCTAAATATGAATCAATACATTATGCAGTTGCACAAATGCTGAATTATGTAGAGCGCAACTTGCTGTGGAAAGCGACATCAAAGCAATGTTATTGTCATAAAAACCATCAGCATATGATCGTTAAACAGATTCAGACATCAGCATATGGCGTTTATAGAACATGGAGTTCTCGTTCTGTGATAACGATAGAAACATGGACCTACTTTGTTCTGGCTTAACCCTTTCCCTTATGTAGGCGCATTTTGACGCATCTACAAACAAAGTAGACCCAGAGCAGACAGCTCCTATAGGAGCTGTCTGATCAAGGTCTGCTCTGTTTGCTTTTGGTGTATCATAGATCTGTTTCTACAGCTTCTGCCTGAGCTGAAATGTCCTTGTATGTACATGCCATTATCAATTTATTGTCAAACAACATCAATAGAATTATAAATATATGCGCAGATACACGCGGTATATGTAACCTAATATAAACACTTTGTTTATTACATAGTTTGACTTTGCACCTTAGTGTATCAGAGTTACAGATAAAGGCGATACCAAAAATCTAAATTCGCCATTTCTTCACCAAACCCTATACTGTGACAATATTCTTGAAAGTGTTTAACTTTACGCATCTTATCTGAACTTTGGTACATAACAAACCATTCAGGTTGTTGCATGTGAAGAAGCGGTTAGGTACTCCTCGGTGCCTTGGTTTGGGTTCAAACCTACATCTTACAGCAGCATGCAATCCTTATCAAGCAAGATGTAAGGTAATACCTTCACATGTTTGAATTTAACCATTATCCAAACGTAAACGCTGTATTACGCCTTTGCAAACAGAGTAGACCAAGATCAGACTGCTCCTGCAGGTGATATCTGATCAGGATCTTAATAAATCAAACTATAAATATTAGATCTGACTCTACAGATTCCACCATGCCTAACATTCCTATGGGCGCATACAATCATTGTTTCTTTCATGAATATACAACGGGGTAAGAGTTAACCAGTTGAACGCTATTTTCTCAGAGTGGAATAGCCCGTCATTGTGTTTAACCATTTCCTCCTTATAAACGTGTTTTTACGCATCTGCAAACAGAGTAGACCCTGATCAGACGGCTCAGGAGCTATAGGAGCTATAGGAGCCGTCTGATCAGGGTCTGCTCTGTTTGCTAAGGAGTTTTGAAATATCTGTTCGTTTACTTTCTGAAATGGTTAGGATGTTCCACCTTCTATTCTTCATTATAACGTTTTTATTCAAGAATATTCAGTAGGTATTGAAATTTGAAATACATATAGAACATGGAAAGGCTTAACTGCAGTGTTCATTGAGTATAAATGGAATTATCAGCATGAGTTAACCCTCTTAATACTGAATGTTCAACGTGCAATGGTCTATCATTATTCAACTAAACAATCCACTCAGAAAGGGTGAACTTTGCGAGATTAGTTAAAATGACATACAATGTAGATCTTGATCACATGGCTGTTCTGGTATATGTCGACATCGTTGACAAATACTAGAACTCTCGTTACCCGCATTAAAAGTTTTTCTTTTGTCGAACACGTTTATACTTAGTCTTAGATATAATTCTCTGAGAGAGGCGATTTCAATGAGTAAATATACCAACAATGAATATGGCGAATACAGTACCCCTCTAAACCGGACCTTCAATTTAGTATAAGTATTGGGCTGGGAGACAGGTGGCAGCTTACTGTAGAGTGAAAGTCTTGCAGAAGCTCCTCTGGGAGCTGTCTGTATAACTTCCAAACTGCATTAAGCAGCCACCTGCCTAAACGTATCTAAATTCTTCTTCACTAGAATTCCCGTTCAGAGGGTTTTTACTATATGTAAAATTGTAGACTTGCCCATTTCATACTTGTAATACTCATATCAGTCACCGTGGCAAGGGTGGGAATGGTCCGTCAATGAGCCTAACGACCTGGATCACATCGACCGCTTGTTTTAATACAGTTTAGAAACCTATACTGGATGTATGATTTACAGTAGGACCCTCTAAACCGGAATTATAGTAAGGAAACAATTATACTTTTAGACATGTGGCTGCTTAATGCAGGCTGAACGTCATCCAGAAAGCTCCTAGAGGAGTTTTCTACATGACGTTCACCCTGAAGACATATCTATACCAAATCTAATGTCCGGTTTAGAGGGGTTTTACTATATAATAATATACATGTATACTGATGTATTAGTATTCAAACCTTGCCCTGCATGTCTGTTGCGATACGTGTATGTAGTATCAGATCACTAAATCATTTTATGTACAGCAGACTCAGATGTTTGATTGCTTTTTATGACTGCTTTCTGTAGTTCATCATTGGATTACCCAAGTACATAGTCTTTCTCCTGGAACTTATTACGCCAGAGGGAAGCAATTTCCGGTTGGATACTCAAATTGAAAACGTTTAACCCTTTCCTCCATAAATACGCCTTTCTACGCCTCTATAAAAGTCACTTCTTGAAACCATTGTAATAAATAGAGCATTTGCTCCTATAGGAGCAAATGCTCTATTTATGACAATGGTTTCAAACTACAAATTTCAAAACCTTCCCTTTTTTCTAGTCAATGCTCCGTTTCGGTAGATTTATTCAAAGAAGTTGGATCTAAAAATAGCCTATAAGGGAAAGGGTTAACACTTTCGCAGACAATGGTGAATCTGTCATTACTTGTGCAAACGGACTGGATCCTGTTGAGATGCTCAGTTACGCTGACATTCAAATAATTCAAATAACTTGGTGTTTTTATTACGTAATTTTGAACCAAAACGGAATAAAGTTCAAGACTAAACATTTAAGCAGACGACAAATTGTGCAATCCGACAAAATGTGACAGTGGGAGAGTTAATTGCTTTGGGTAGACAAATGGTCCGTACGGAGTTACAGGTGATGGACCGTGTCGATAATTAATCATGAATGATTATCCGCTCATTGATATGGGTAATACATGTATATTGCACTGTTGGATCGATCTGCTCTAATTACTAGAAGTGCAATTATATATGATGTTTATCTGTCACTCGACGGGGTCATAACGTATGACAAGAGTCATTAAAAAGTAAAACCATATTGATTTGGTTTTCAGCTTTGCCTTTTACCCTTTCACTTGTAAGAAAAATAAATTTATAAATATCAATGATATGAGTTTTTGTAATGGCATTGTGCATATGGAAAGTGTTTACCCGAGCATGAGATTTATATAATTCTATAAGCAAACAGAGTTGATTGTGACAAGGGCCTGCCACAAAGACGCGTATCTATGGCATAAAGGATTATTATGCTATGGTCTCCATGTTATAGTAGTATTAGAATAAGTTGCCCACATATAATATTTATGTTTCTCGTATTACGTTATAAACATTTGCGATGTTTAGGATCTCGTTAAAAATCGGACATTCATCAAGTAGGCGAATTTCAGAATAATTCCAATTTTGGAAACTATCTACTTATTGTATAGCAGGCTTAACACTTTACCCGTTCTAAATGTATTCCAAATTTCAATACGTACTCAATATTCAGGGACAAAATAGTTATAATGAAATATGGAAGGTGGAACATTGTAGCCACTTTAGAAACTAAATAAACAGATCTATCAAATGCTATAGGCAAACAGAACCGTCTGATCTGGGTCTACTCTGTTTGCAATATGCGTGAAAATACGTTTATATGAGGGAAAGGGTTAGTATAAACGAATGAACTCCGTTTTCTCCTTGTATTAGAGCATTTTCTGATTGTCAAAGTGTTTACCGCAGTCCGCACATATACACATATATTTGAAGAAGTGCAAATGAATATATTGGGTTCATTTTGTTTTACAAAACTGCAAAATTAAAGGTCTAACTTGCATGCATATTTTGGTAGTGTTTTTATTCTCATGTATCCTGTTTTGTCTTGCTCCGGTCCAAATGACTATATAAAATATAGTAGATAAAACAACTACATGTGTAGTTATGCTTATGTTCATGGCACTATGTATGATCCCGGTAGACAACCCAAATAATTGAAATAATAAAACTAAATAAATACACCATGATTAAAATACAATAACGCAACTATAAATGCGTCATAAAAATGCAATGAACAATGAAAACCAACTGACAATTTCATTAAAATAAATGAAAAATAAAACAAAAAGAATGAATTAAAACATAAATGTAATAAAATATAATGAATGAATAAATAAGTAAATAAATTTTGAACTAACATCTTCATCGTTTGTTAGGTAACACAATTCTTTTTAAAAGAATTGGAAAGAAAGCTTCTTTTTAGCATTAAAGTGTATACTCATTTACTATTGTTTTTAAAATTGTTATAAGCGTTGGGATCTAAAGATATTAACAGCATTATATAGCAAGTAAAGTACGGCCTGGCTGCCATTTGCAAATAAGGTGGATCCAGATTAAACACCGGGTACAGTAAAAGCCATCTGAACCGGAATTCTAGTAGAGAAGAGCTTATATACTTTAAGGCAGGTGGCTGCTTAACGCAAGATGAAAGTAATGCAGAAAGCTCCTAGAGGAGCTTTCTGCATAACGTTCACCCTGCATTAAGCTGCTATCTTTCTCCAACACCGATATTTATACCAAAGTCAACGCCAAGTTTTACTTTTACTGTATATTGTCTTTTGATCTGGATCCACGCTATTTGACACATTTACTCAGTGGTTTAACAGAATGTAACTGAAAGTAAGAAAGCACAGAAACAGTTCGAATTGTGAGCAGACATTATGCTTTCAGTGTTATATGAAACCAAAATTCTTCAAACGCGTATTTGGATGTGTTGACTTGAATAAGTTAATCGACAGCGATAGCGTGTGCATGTGGGCATTAAATCTAATATGATACCAGCTCTATAGTGCTAAGAGATAGCCTCCCGTATATGTTCGTTAATGCTACTCTCAGACGATGTTGTGGCTCAGCATGGTTATATTGAAGATTGCTGTCACGGCCTTGTCGTGTGGAGGTATTGACATCTCAGGCTGGGTTTGTTCTCATTTTACGGATGTCAAATCTACACGGCTTTTTCTTGTTGAAAGTGGGTATATTTGCTTGTTTTGTTTTCTTTAAGGGAGGTCTGCTAATGAATATGTGGTGTTTCAGGGACAAAAATGTTAACAGCTTGAAATTATGACGTTCTAGAATAGATGTCGGAAATACAGAAATGTAAAATCTCTCTAATACGATCACTCAAAAGAAGCCTAATTCTGGATGTTAACTCAAATGGAGATGAATTTTCAAATGGACTATTCCAGAATTCAAACATGCAAGGTTTATGGTGAATATTTAGGAATATTTCTAAAGAAAAGTGTAACATGACAAACAGTGCATACCCTAATGAGAGGACTCCTATAGGAGCCCTCTAATCTTGGTCTACACTGTTTGCAAATGACATTAGTGACTCGTGTCCCGCACAGTTAATTAAGGTGGTAGCTTCATGCATGTGTATTATGTTTACCTGCATTAAACAACCTTTTAAACAATCATTTTTAAATACATTGGTCGCTTTAGTGAGATTCTACTGTAGTGGGAACATGTGCATATTGTAAATACAATAGCAATACGAATGGGTTGTTATTCTATTATAGAGCAAGTGTAACCTAGCAACAAACTTTATAAGAAGAATATAAGTATTTACATTTACGTATAGAAACACTGCAAGGAAATATTCGGTGAAAACAGTTAATGGACTACATTAATGTTGTGATTAGGACGTGCGAAATAAAAACAAAATAAGACCAAAGGAATTATGGTATTAACTAACTTGCAGTGAATGTATATGTTTTGTCCAGGCGTGTTTCCTGGGAGAATACGAGAAATGGGTTGTGAAAACTATACCATGATAAATGAGAAATGATTTGTGTTTAGGCATTGAAACAATTTATGTGGATATCCCCCTGATGTTACATTTTTGTGGATTCGGTGTGATGTACAGTATACACTATGTGATGAGGGTGATGAGAATTGCACTCCTCTCCTCGTCTCAAGTTATTTTGATTCTTGAGCGATCGATGTGAGGCTTACCGTTCTTAATGTAGCGCTAACGATGAAATTGACAACAAGAAACACACATGCTGGTTAAACCACCGGATTCTTGTTAATTCGTGCAGACGCGTGTAAGAGAAACTGGCAAGTGTTTTGCAGAGACGTTGTCGTTTGTGTTTGTGGAGATGTTGTAAAAATGTTCAAAGAAAGTACAGTACGGCACGGGCCCGGACTGCCTTGACAATGTGACATCGGATGCTACACACATGGTGCGAAGGCGCATGAAATTCTGCCGCCGAGGGTCTTCGTCCTCCATGTCATCGCTAGCGAGCAGGTAATTATTATTATTACACATTTAACAAATAATATTAATAACAATACATTTAGGACTTATCAAAGACCTATGTTATCATATGTCGTTGGACTTATTCACAACCATACATAAGGCGCGTAAATTAAACAATTATCAAATTTAGCTCTTGTTATTCTTCACCAAACCCTTTAGACTCGTTTAGACTCGTTTCATTAAAGTTTGGTGGAGAAATGATGAACATTTGTTTTTTTGTATTTGAATACGCACCTTTATCTATTGCCTTGCGCCCTAAACACTTGTCACAGTATGGTGCCTGGTGGAGACATGACGGTTTTAGTATTTGCCATACGCTCCTTATGTTTGGTTCTGACAATAGCACATTTAGTATTATACACATAATTAAACCAATTCCCCCCTACTTACGCATTATGACGCATCTGTCAAAAATCATTGTTAGAAAACATTGTAATAAAAAGAGCATTTGCTCCTATGGAGCAAATACCCTATTTATCACATTAGTTTCAAATGTATACATTTCTAAAAAAGATCTCTTTTATTCTAATAAATGCTCCTTTTCGGTAGGTTTATTAAAAGGATGTATGTCTAAAATAGTCTAGGAGAGAATGGGTTAATGTTAGATTTATCTTCTAAGATACACGCGGAAGAAGTTTATAGTAAAATAGTAGAACTTACATCTGTAATCTTAGTTAATGTGTATTAAAAGTTAATACTTTCAGTTGTCAATATAACAATACTGATATACTAAGCGCATTATAATTTACTAATAACAGAAAGGTGAATACCGCATAAAAACGCAGAATAGTTCTATGTTTGCAAAATATCTCAAAGGCTTATCGGATTGCTATCGTAATTACATACACACTGTTTGGGCAGAATTCATGATATTTTGGCACAATGTTATGTAAACAAATCTAAAATGGAAAACAAAAATACGGACAATCAGTTTTGATTACAATCGCATTTCGATAAGTCGAAAAGTTGCAAAATGCTCCCAATTTATGTTCAGTCACTTTCTGCCCCAGCCCATTCACTGTACATAATTACAACTTAACACCCAAGATAGTCCGTCGTAAACCTCATTTTCTTTGAGCAATGTCAATGAAATACGGGTAGTCCTTTTACTATTGGAAGGAGGAATTGCAAACAGTGTATACCAAGATCAGGGAACTACTACAGAATCCATCTGATCAGTGTATGCGCTGTTTGTAATTTACCCACCCCCTTCTAAGTTATACCCTTTTCGCACCAAATGGACTTTACTATCAAATGATGTTGAGTCATTTCAATTAAAATTACAACATTCAAAGGGTCAGTGCCACTTTGTATACAGATACTATCGTGTGTGGCTTCACACTTTCGCCCCCAAATAAATTTCATTTCTTCTGCTACGATTACCGTCTGCTTAACCTTTTCGGCACCAAATTTCTAATTGTCCTCTGCAATCCAATTTTGTTAAATCATTCTGTAAAATAAGGAAACAAGGTAAATAAATGCAAATTTCAAAGAATAAAGCACAAATTTAGACATAGAGTTTGAGACAAAAAGTGAAGTCCCTGATTAGACGCCGTCTTCAAAAGGTGGCGTCTGATCTGGCACTGCATAATTTGTCGTGGTGCAGGTTTGCGACATTGGCGGTGAAAGGGTTAATGTTTCAAAGGGAAACTTCATTGTTTGCAGAAACATATTCAGTGTGTCAAACAATTTGGATCACTAATAAAACACTAAGTAATCCAAACGTTTTGCAAAGACTATCACGGATTCACCTGTGGTGGTGAACGAGTGGAGAGCATTGGAAAGAAAACACCATAATTACTACCGAATGTACGGACAAACATAGGCAAGACATGCAGACCCAGATCAAACAGCTCCTGATAGAACCATTTGATCAGGGATTACACTATTTGCAACTATTTCATTCTATTTTAAAGTTTTCAAATCGTATTAAATTAGATTTAATGAACCGATGGATATAAGACACAATGTCCGAATACTTGAGGAAAGAGGGGATAATGGTCATAAGCGATTTCGTCGTTAATGATTTGTCTTTACTTTTGAACTCGATCATTTTTAAAGTTTCAAGCAGTTGATATCCAAAATGAGACGATAATTAATTGTCTTATCAAGAGAAAACATGTGAACATGTTTGATAAGGTTCGACTTAACCATTTACTCAACCATTTACTCTTTCTACGCATTTGCAAAGAGAGTTAGCCCAGTAGGAGCCGTCTGATCAGGCCCTGCTCTGTTTGCTTATGGTAAGATAATACTACAAATTTGATTCCTCTTCAGTTTCAGTCAATATAAAAATACCCCCTGTCCCTTAGTGCAATTATAAACAATTCAATTATAAACAATTAATTTAATCCATATTGATGGTGTAATAATTTTAAAGCAGTAATCACGGTATCTGTAGGTATCGCTTGGTTTAGATATATACGGGTGTATTAGCGATCTTCATTTGCTATGAATCGAAGTTTGCAGATTTCCCTTATGTTCAGCATCGTTTGGTACTTCGTGATCTCTTCAGTGTCGCAGTGTCATTAACTACAAACTATCCGTGTTAGTGTCGCAGTGCCTTAGGCCCAACCAAAGCGATATATACATTTAAATAGAAATGAAGAGTAATGTTTTGTGAAGGTCGTGTATATATGTGTCAGCTCGCATTTCATTTGTGCTACTCAAGTCTGATGTTGCTGTGGACGTTTGTGTGTCATTTCCTAATTTCCTACCTGACTTATGTTCTGTTTTAACACTTTATTCCACAAATTGTCATGTAAGAAATGATGACATCATGAATTATTAATTCGATTAATTTTTAAAATGTATATTATCACGTTTTATTTCCAAGGTAGAAACTATAGAATCATGTTTATATTATATCATAAAAATCACAAAATAGTCCTTGGTCAGACGGTTCCTTTAGAAGCCGTCTGATGTGGGCCTACTTTGTTTGCAAAGGCGTAGAAAAGCATATTTTTGGAGTAAATGGTTAAAGAGAACAAACAATTCACGAGAAAATAAAATATATAGTAGTTGTGGTTTGGACCAAAACTAAAATCGCCAATACAGCTGCAAATTATACGAGTTTTTTCTCTTCACAATATCGCCATAAGTGTATTTAACCGAAATGATGTTATTTCCCTTTCGACAGAGGTCATGATTTCATATCGTTTAAAGTTATGAAGTCCGCAAAACGTTTAAGACAATTGGGTTACAAGGATTACACTATTGAGAGTGTTTTTATTCTGAACCAGAATAAACATTTAACATTTTCAACACTATGGAAGCATTTTGAGAAGCTGAGCAAACAATTTGAATGCAGATGAAATGCAGCGTAGCTAAACAATAACGGTTAACAAAACTACTTGTCACTTTTAAAAGTACTGCGGCATTCGTCACTTTTAAAAGTACTGCGGCATTCGTCATAGGAGACGACAAATAGCGTTGTAAATGATTTTACTCTTATTGTCATGACAACAACATTTTGCTTTGATGCAAGCATTTGACTTACTTCCGGGTTTTGCAACACTTCTGACTGAGTACCAAATAATTTGGATCCAGATGAGACATTGATATACTCAGCTTAGTAGGTTATAGGTTTTTAATTCTTAAATGGAATATTCTAAAATTCAAACAGGTAGAGCTTGTGGTGAATATCTAGGGATTCTTCTAAAGAAAAGGGTAAAATGACAAACAGTGCAGACCCTGATGAACCCTCTCGTCTGTGTCTACACTGTTTGCAAAGGACATTAGTGACTCGTGTCCCTCACAGTTAGGGTAGAGAAAAGTATTTGCAATAGTATTATGCTTGGCCATGCATAAGAATTGTACATACATGTATACATGTGAGATTGGCATGCGCTCAGCCTTATAAATGGCTTGTACATGAATATTTTATGTATGCAAGAGTTAGGTTGACCTACGCTTGGTCATGTAAATGGCTCGCACATACAGATGTTAAGTTGCTCTATACTTGGACATGTGAATGGCTCGTACATACACATGTTAGGTTGACGTGCACTCGGGCAAGTAAATGACTCCTACATACATACAATTGTGTTAGGTTGACCTATATGTGACCATGTAACATGGTTCGTACATACACATGTTAGGTTAACTGCACTTGGGTGTGTAAATGACTCTAACATGCAGATGTTAGGTTGACCTACACGTGGCCATGTAACATGTTTCGTGCATACACATATCAAGTTGTCACGCGTCTTTGCTCCAACGTAAGTAATTGCAGTTACAATGCACTATTTCTGAACAAGAAAATATTTTTATTGAAATACATTGGGCTACTGTGGACAATATGAGGTGCTAACAGTTATCGCATGGATATTAATTTTAGAAGTAATGTCATCTTGAATATGTATCAGCTGACTTTATCACGATACTGGAACACATGAATGTTGGCATGACAGAAACTACAGAATCAGATTGTATTTAATTTCATAAACAAATAAAGCAGATCCTGTGCAGGTGGCACTTTGATGTGGTACTACTCTGTAAAGGTGCCAACAATGCGGTTGTATCAGAGGTATGGTTAATTATGTGGTTTGTTTGTCATGTCAAGGCTTCAAAATAAGTGCACTGTTAACCCTTCGTTTGCTATTCGCGTCAATATACCTACCTGTAAATAGTGAAGACCCAGATGAGACAGCTCCTGCAGGAGCTGTCTCATCAGGGTCTGCACTATTTACAAGTTGATTGTGCACTCCACAGCAGTGATTGCACAGCGAAATACTTGTACACAGTGAAGATATATGTAATTATACAACAGAGCATGGGTAAAGAAGGAGAAACGTATTTTAAAAAATCAGCAAAAGAAGGGTTAAGACCATATGTGAAGTTTAACTGTTTACTCAGTTACCCAATGTCCTTGACAACTGGTGTAGAATACAGTGTAGACCCAGGGGAGTAGTCCTCTCAAGTTGAATTAGAGGTTCGCACATTATAGCTCAACCCTTTATATAAACGATTTTTCATTCATTTGAAAACAGAGCAGACCCAGATCAGACGGCTCCTATAGGAGTTGTCTGATCAGAGTATGTTCAATTTGCTAATGGATTTTTAAATATCTGTTGCTATACTTTCTAAAATGGGTACGATTTTCCACTTTCCGCATTTTGTCCATGAAATGGCTGCAATTTTCCACTTTCCTTATTTTGTAAATGAATATTCAGTAATTATTGAAATTTGGAATAAACATAACACAGGGAATTGGTTAAATGTCACATTGGCAAACGAACTATCACACAAACACCCTTTCCAGTAGCACTTGGTGATGCATGTTCCGCCGATTGTATAAGCATTTAGAAAAGGAGGCTTAACACTTTAGCTCATGAATAGTCATGTAAGGCATAATTTCACCATGAATACTAATTAGATATTTTGTTACAAAAGGATAAGACTATGAACAATGCAAGTATTGGCAATGCAAGACACTGTAGAGTGAGATGTACATTAAAACCCCATTAAACGGAATTCTAGAAGTGAAGAGTTTAGATACATTTAGGAATGTGGCTGCTTAATGCAGGGTGTTAGTCATGCGGAAAGCTCCTAGATGAGCTTTCTGTGCGACTTTCATCTTGCATTAAGCTGCCACCTGTCTCCAAGGCCGATATTAATTTTTAAATGAACGTCCGCATTAGAGGGGCTTTACTGTATATTATTCCATAAGCAAATAGAGCAGACGACACTGATCTGACGACTCCTACATAAGCCGTCTTATGTGTGCCTACTCGGTTTGCAAGGGCGTTAAATTGCGTCTTTATAAGATAAGGGTTTACTGGTTTAAAGCACCGGATTTGAATTCATTTAACGCCAACACTTTCCATTTTGCAAAGTTAATGATTAAATCTTTAATTACGCTACGTCATTACCATGTCTGACAGTGTCATTTACAAGACGGATTTGAATATTGTTTGAAGTGAATACAAATGATAGCAGTAATCCATCAAGCTGTAATACAATCTATAGAGCACATAAAGAAATGACCCCAAAATAACCTCATGAATATTAATGCAAGGCATAATGACATCATGGATATTAATTAGATAACTTATTATAATGACAGTAGGCAATGTTAGTCCAATAATACTATTATAATTTCATAAGCCAACAGAGCAGACTCTGATCAGGCAGCTCCTACAGGCCAATCTGATCTGAGTTTACTCAATTGAGTCTACTCTGTTGGTAATGCATACATTTATGAACTCAAGAGTCTTAAGAAAGCAGTTGGTTGCTCAGTGCAGCGCAAAAGTAATGCAGAAAGCTTCTATAGGAAGCATTCTGCCTTACAGACGCATAATTATACCAGTTTTTGAGGGCCGCTTAAGACAGATTCTACTGTATATTGAGTAAAGGGTATACAACAGAATGAAAGCCAATCGAAAACCTCCTATGTGAACATTCTTCGTGAACTTCGTGCTGCATTAGGATACTTCCTCCCTGACAATGATAAGGGTTGACAATATATCTGAACTGGGTGTTATAGAAAGCCTTTGGTACAGATAAACCTACTCAAATACTAAAATCGTCATTTCTCAACCAAACCCTATGTTGTTATGACCACTCTTTAGAATCGTCTCTTGGGAGACAGTTCTAAAGAGTGGTCACAGCATAAGGTTTGGTGGAGAAATAAAGAAGTTATTCTTGAATATGTTTTAATTAACGCATCTTATCTGGTCCTCTGTGTAAGGGAATTGCCTTATTCACTGCCAAATATTGTCGTGTACAATAACTATCGTCAGCTTCAATTTTATGTTTTAATTGTTATCCTGTTTTGTTTGAAATTTGGTATCAGGCATTTTGGATTCTTCTGACATATCCAGTTTCTCTTTGCAGACAAGATACTTTCTAGAGTGAAAGTGGTATCTTAAGACAAATAAAACGTTTAAAGAAACCAGTAATGACAAGTGGGGCTGGAAGAAAAGGGAATGAGTTAATTTCTGTATGAATATCTTTGGTCTCCCTTTGAATACTGCAATTTCAAAGTGGAATGCTCCATTGGAGTTTGTTTATAGAGTCCATTCAGTACAAAATGCATAATTAAACAGTGCAGACCAGGTCAAAGGGTTACTTCGTTATGAAATTATATATGAAATAAATTTTGTACAAATCATGACTTCCCTAGGACTCCTCTGATCTGCGTCTACAGTTTGCAAGCGCCAGTACATTCGTTTTTCACATTCAAAGGGTTTGTTCATTTACTCTTACAACACTGAAGTTTTAAATTTTCAAATGGACTATTCCAAAATTCAAACAGGTCAAACTTATGGTGAATATTTAGGGATTTTTGTAAAGAAAAATGCAACATGGCAAACAGTGCAGATCTTGTTGAGAGGATTCCTCTAGATATTAGTGACTCGTTCCCGCACTGTAACGAATAACTCTAGAAATCTCATATACGGTAAGCAGGGCACAGTGCATACCAAGATCAGATGTCTTTAAGAGCAACCCTAGCTTAAATTTATTTTATTTCATATATCATTGTGTAAAAACAAGCCTTCTGATCAGTGTCCGCACTGTTTGTTCAACGGTTTATACCAGCATGCGGTTTGTTTATGATACCATTGGAACCAAACGTGGATGAGTTCCAAAATTCCAATTTGGACGAAACACCGTAAATAATATGCATGAAACAATGGCTTAACCCTTCGCTTGCTGAATTTTAAAATACATTTCTCCTTCTTTACCCTTTGCCCTGTTGTATAATTACATATATCTTCACTGTGTACAAGTATTTCGCTGTGCAACCACTGCTGTGGAGTGCACTGGTTGCACAATCAACTTGTAAATAGTGCAGATCCTGATGAGACAGCTCCTGCAGGAGCTGTCTCCTCTGGGTCTTCACTATTTACAGATAGGTATATCGACGCGAATAACAAGCGAAGGCTTAACTCTTTAGCTGAGAGAGATTCATTTGTACGCATACAGGAGCGTAGCCGAAGCCAAATGTAATGTTTGCGGGTTATAGGGGACCGGGGGCAGAATTGTGTAGTTTTGAAACCATTGTGGTATAAAGAGCACTTGTTCTATAGGGGCAAATATTCTATATATCACAATGGTTTCAAAACGTGACTTTTACAGTGATGTCAAAAGGCTGTTAGTGTGAGGGAATTTGTTACAGCTTATATGACAAGACTGAACGTTTATCAAAGTATAACCCATTTAACCTTCAGTTTATGTTCCATTTTGATCATAATAATGTTTTCATCTTAATATTATATACATGTATGTACATGAAGATCTCCATGAATGGAGGATGTGATAAAGATCTACTACTACTCTGGTATATGCAAACAAAGTAACCATAGTAAATCAGCGTCTCATCAATACTCTCGGCCATTAGTTTCTTAAAAGCATGAACGTATCGAGGATAAACTTACAGAAGATTGGAAATTCAGCAAACATTCTTCTCAAAGTGATAAGGGTTAAAATGTAATGATAATGAATTTATGATATTCTATTTCATGCGTGTACGGGTGGTGCAATCGTACTGCACGTGCGGGTTGAAGCCCTTTGAGTACGCTTTCTGTTTGCAAACAGTATAAATATAGATCAGAGGGTCTGATAAATGAGCCCTCTCACCAGTGTCTGAACTGTTCAACATCTAGCAGTTACAGTCTCTCATACTGATTGGACCATATAATTATCTCATTTATTCATATGGAAGTGAAAGAAATCTTGTACAGATGTTATTCTGGAACGCATCCATTTTTCACGTTGAGGGGGGGGGGGGGCACTTGAAACAAAATATTTAATGGTATACGCCATATGTGTCAATGGTTCGGTAAACAGTGTAGACCCTGATCATCAGAGGGCTCCTTCGGGTCTACACTGTTCGAATGTGTCCTTGTTAAAGGGGCACTGGACACATGTGTGTTAAACAGTGATGGGGAATTCCACTTTGACTATTTAACCCTTTACTACATAAATACGCCATTCTACGCCAAACAGAGTATACCGCTTCTGTTGCATGGTACTATTCATTCAAGATTCTGCAGCCATTATTAGTTTTGTCTATTGATACTCCATATCTTTGATTGAGTACGGTGTTTCTTGTCCTTTTTACCCTTTCAACCCATCATTATGACAGTGGAATAGCCCATCAGTATTTAACTATAGATCCACTTCAGTATGAAATGCTTAAAATGGCAAGATGACATAGAATGACAAACAGCGCAACACTTAATCAGAGTGGGATGCATCTGATCTGGGTTTACACTGTTTGCAAATGACAGTGCACGTGGGGCAGGGTTGCAAGGGTTTAACATCGACTTTCTTGTAGGAATAATATTGACTCAAGAGACGCGGTAGGTCAATAGTACCATATCTGTCATATCGACCATCCAACAAAACCATTTAGCATGTTTTTCCTGTTAACCTCAAAGACATGTAACCCTTAGCACGCTCATTGCGGTCCAAATAGATTTGCAAACAGTCTCGATCCACATGAGACCCTGAGTAATTCGGCGTCTCATCATGAGCAAAGCTCGGTCAACAGTGTCTCGACCAATTCCCTCTTATTGACGCCTTTTGACTCCTCTGAAAAAGTCACCTTTTGAAACCATTTAGATAAATAGAACATTTTCTCCATAGGAACAAATGCTCTATTTATCATTATGGTTTCAACACTGCATAATTCAAAATGTTTCCCCTTCCCTAGTAAATGCTCCTTTTCGATAGATTTATTCAAAGAGGTTAGGTCTCAAATAGCCTAAAAGGGAATTGGTCAAATGCTTGATCGAATCGGAGTTTGCACCGCATCAAAACTTAAGCAGACATCATTCTTTTACAGCATATTAATCGTTAAGACATTATAAATGTGAACATCGTTCACATTGCATGTTCACTAGCTTACATCGATGACACACTGTCCTATCTAAACTGTCGGTTTCTTACAAGAAGTGTTCACAATTTGTTACCCACACCTCTTGCGCCATCGTTTCTGACAGACAATGGGCTTTGGTTAAAACTTGGATATTATTCAGGATAATTTTGTCTTCAGCTCTTTTGGCGACAAATACTTTCATTCAGCAAACAATAATTCAGAGCAGACTTTCCTTCAATTTATACTCTAAAATGCAAGGAGTACGTCAAACAGTTTAACTCTTTCGGCGCCAATGTCGCCTGTTGGCACCATTGAAAACAGTGCAGTCTCAGGTCAGATGCCGCCTTTTCAAGGCGGCATCTGACCTGGGACTACACTGTTTTCTGTAATATTTTAGCCCAAGCATACAGGTTTTTAAAAAAAAATGTTTTACTAATATACCTATATTTTTTAGTTTAGAATTATTTTTAATATGAAATTATTATTGCAGACGACACTTTTAAATTTGGCGCCAAAAGAGTTAAATCTAGATGTGACGCCGTGTTACTCGCCGTTTCATCTAAATCCTGACCCATTTGCTCCCAATGGATTCTTCCATGCTTATATATTGGATTAGTCTATCTTTTATTTAAGGGATGTCTGGTCTAAATTTTTGTTTTGTTTTATATTGAATTTCCTATCAGCAAACGGTGTAGACTCTGATTAGACGCCGCATGATGCGGCGTCTGATCAGAGTCTACACTGTTTGCGTACGTCCCATATATGGGATCGTGGGAAAAATGGGTTAACTATTTGAAAAACTCATCACAGATTCGTCCAATGCAGCAAGCCCTACGAGTTGCTTTCCGACAACCATGATGTTAATTAAAAGTTAAGATGAACTACATAGCATGAGCGTGAAGTGTTATGGCGTTTAGTAGTTACACCCTAATTAGTCCTAACATCTCTAGTCGCTTAACGAGTGCAAGAGTACCGAGTTTGTGTTGCGTGTTTTACCTAATGAATATTCATAAATATAATGACTTTACAGATACAGTAAAAACCCTCCTAGTTGAGTATCAATATCGGTCTTAGATACAGACAGGTGGCAGATTAATATAAGGTGAAAATCATACAGAAAGCTCCTCTAGGAGCTTTCTGTATGACTTTCTTCCTGCATTAAGCAGCCATCTGCCTAAAAGTATCTAAGTTATTCTCTACTAGAGAACTTGTTAGCTGGGGCTGTTGGTCTAGATGTTACAGATTGTTCGCTGGTACATTCTGGTCTAGATCTAGCAACTTATTAGCTGTGCCTGTCTGGTATAGTTGTAACAAGTTATAAGCTGGGTTTCCGGCTTTTCGGATATAGATCAGCTCACTATCTGGGGTTCTGGCTTGAATTTAGAAAGCATTAATAAAATATATCTAGTCTAGATCTAACACCTGCTTAGCTTGGATTCCAGCTTGGTTTGTAAATGATAGAATATCTTCATTTAACTTCACTTCACCTTTCCTGTAGCTTAGTCGGTGTTGACGTGCTTGTCCTTGGTGAAGTATTTCACCAACTGGTAAGTCTTTTTGCTGTCATTTTTGTCAGGCTGTTCTCAATGTTGCCTCAGATGCTACCTTTCCAGTTCTCTTTGGTATCATTCATCATCGTATTGACTCTACAGTCGGCCTCTCTGTCTCGCACTGCTCCCTCATAGTTTTATTCAGGAACATTCTATCGTTGCAGGCCTGAAAGATGCCGGATGTTACCCAAGGCTTCTTGGTTAGTCGCCTTTTACCAAGAATATTGCTAGCAGTGTCAGTCTTTCCATTGTGGAATGCTGTTGTGAACGAGCGGATGTCCATCTCATCTCGTCCATGTCCAAACCTTTCCTTACAGTTGATGACACACGAAAACGACCTGTCTTATTAATGCTCGCACGTGCTTATATACACTGCCATCTGACAATACCCCGTTGTTAAAAACACTTTTTCTTTCAGTTCCTTCTCAAGCACCAGATTGGTTAGATATTGGGTTGAATTGAAACTCTGACCAATCAGATGCTTGGGTCCAGTGTTGATTCATAAAGGACGCCGAGTTACTCGGCATTAAAACTGCACCCAAACTGTTGTCAAGGTTTCTCTTCAAACGGTTACCAAGGTTATTCATCACAATGTAGCCAAGTTCTCCCCGATTTTGTTTCTTTTTATTGTTAATATACGACAATTGTTCAGGATTCTGTTTATGTGACTCCCTAACATCGGTTTTAGAAATGGAAGAAAACATGAACTTTGTGGTTATAATCAGAAAACAGTTTTGACTGCAATTCAAAGTGTTAAGCACATTGGCCTTTCAACCCTGACCTGATTTAAAAATGTTGTTTACTCAAATCCCGAACTTTTGCAATGTTTACTTCGAGCTTTTGAGAAATAATCTACCGCGATTCAGACAGTTTGGATCCTGATGAGACGCCATGTAACGATTCATCTGGAACCAAACTGTTGGCATATGAACGCCTGATCGAATAGCAGGAGAAGTATTAACTATGTGTCTGGATTTTTTTCATTTGTGGCGTCCAATGTTCTGTCTCATGTAACCGTTTTTATCGTCGTATCCGAATATTTACACAGTTAAACGACTCGGTATTAATCAGATACAAATTGTTTGCATTAGACCATTTTGGTCATTAAATAATTATTTGCGCACGTAATGCATTTGGAAGACTAACTGCAAGTTAGTTCGTCGATAAGTTATTGATTTGATCCAGTTGGAAATTAATGGCGACGTTTATTTAACCCATTCCCTCATATTGACGACTTTTGACGACTTTTGACGACTATGTAAAAGTCTCTTGGTGAAACCATTGTGATAAATAGAGCATTTGCTCCTATAGGAGCAAATGCTCTATTTATAACAATGGTTTCAAACTACAAAATTCTAAAACAAAATCCTTTTCCCTAGTTCTTTTGGGTAGATTTATTCAAAGTGGTTGGATCTAAAAATAGCCTATGAGGTAATGGGTTAACTGTGTCGCTACCATTGGTTAACCTGTAATCACCTTGCGAATAAATCGGCGTTTCATCAGGATCCAAACTGTTTAATATTGTGATTATAGTTGTGTGTCCGAATTGAAATAAAACAAACTTTGAAATCTTGCATATTCAATGATTGTTTTAAAAACAAAGCAAAAAAGATAATCAAAATTTAAGCAGACGAAAGTAATCGCAGACGACAAGACATGGCAGCGAATGAGTATACACTCCGGGGCATATAATTAGAGAAGAGACAGTCGGACCTGAGTCAAGTGTGCAGACCCATATCTTTTCCAGCGTTCACATACGGCGAATGATCATGATCAGTTATGTTTGCTGTATATATATCAGACATATCGGTACACTACTGCAGCGTCAAGACAAACCCTGATTAGGCACTGTAATTCCACATAGAGCCCAGTCCGAATATAGCTCACACGTGCCCCCGTCTGAGCTGGGTCTACTATGTTTGCAAATGCATGGAAAGGTTAAGATTGGTTGCCTTCGGAGAGAGGTTAACATCAGCAAACGTAAATGTAAAACGTTAACCCTTGCCCTTGTACAAAAAACAATGACTGCTCAAAATTGGATGTGGTGCAAGTTTTCTATTTCCGATTGTATCAACCTTTTTCTAAATTACTGGCCGAATGTCAAACAGCTAGATCCTCATAAGACACGTAACTTGGCGTCGCGTCTGGATCCAAACAGTTTGCAAATATGAATGAGGTCGTGGTTAGCCGGAGGTTTAATGCTCCTCCTTGTGTCCTGTTTATTTCTGTTATAACTGAATTTGTTATAGCTTTGCCATATTGCACATACACGTTCCCAAAAATGCATTGAACGGTCAACTTCCAATTGTACGGCCAATGAAACTGCGCCGATAATGCTCTTTAAGTTCATCAAAGAGGGGGTGGAGTAGAAAATAATTTACTTTCACCTTTTACTAGCACCGTTAAAATAATGATGATGATATAATAATAATAATAAATAATGATAATGGTGATGGTGATGATGATGATGATACACATAAGAACTATCTATATAACCGCTCTAAACCGGAATTCTAGTAGAGAAGAAACATTTATATATTTTTAGGCAGGTGGCTGCTTAATGCAGGTGGAAGTCACACAGAAAGCTCCTCCTAGAGGAGCTTAATGTATTACTGTCACCCTGCATTAAGTTGCCACCTGTCTCCAAAACCGATATTTATACCAAATTGAACGTGTTAGAGAGGTTTTACTGTACTTACAGCGATCGTTTTTCTCATGGCTGGGTTCATTTGCATCTTTATGTATTGAACTAGACCCATAGATTAGGAGTGTATTTCAAACACTAACCTCGTCATTTCTCACCACTTCCTACGTTGTTACTAATTTTTTGAATCGTCTCGGAGAGACGTTGTAAAGAATAGTCACAGCATAAGGTTTGGCGGAGAAATAAAAAGGATATGATCACTGCATAGGGTTTGGTGGAGAAACAAAGCGGTTATTCTTGAAAGAATTACTCAAGAAATTACTAAAATAATTGTCTATACCTGTATGGCCTTAGTTATAGATGCTAAATTCCAAAATGACACATTGACTGGCTTCATCTGAATTACTTGTTATCTCCGTACTTGTAGCGTAAAATTTAAACATTGTCTGTGATGTTCTCGACAAGCATGTCATTCGTTTTGCTATAGCATTCCCCCATATGTTTGAAGCAGTCTCCTGTAAACACCGTTTTATGTCAAATTTTACACTACAACTTCCTGTATATTGGCATTGCTAATTTCCTGTTTTGTCTGATGGAACCACAAATAGCGTATGATTTAACATTTGGCCGGTTGTTGTCACAAGGTTGTCGAGTTTCTGTCGCCCTTTATCAAAGGCTGTTGTCAGACATATTTTCCAGACTTCTGGTTTTTAACCTGTCTCCCACTTATCGTGACCTTTATGCATTTACGAACAACTTGGGTCCGGACGAAACGCAGAACTGTTGTCAACCAGATATATTATTTCTATTTCAAGACAAATAGAAAGTATTTAATGGCAACTGACTCGAATTTTACAAATGACGATTTCCATCGGGGTGGGGGTGGGTGTGGGGAGATAAGTGTTAGTTTTTCACCAATGCGACCCTTTTAGCAAAGTCAGTGTATATCCAGATCAGATGTCTCGCACAAGACATCGTTAGTCAAGGGAGTGGGCGGCGGACTGGATACAACAAAATACAGTCAAACCTCTCTATAACGGCCATTAAATCGTGGTAATTAGTTGGTATTTAGGGTAGGTGGCTGCTTAAAGCAAGGTGAAAGTAAAACAGAACGTTCTGTTTTACTTCATCTTGCTTTAAGCAGCCACCTGCCTTTAACACTATACTTGATGTAATTAAGTGGCCGTTATAGAGAGGTCTTTACTGTATCACCAATGCTGATGAGAATCAATCAGCTTGACCCTTGCATAATTCTTTCACGAGAGTGACAGATAATAATGCATATTCAAATAATAGCCATTTCGCCGCTGTACAAACATAACGTCTGATCAAATTTGGATCTAGTCGAAATTGACTGCATCCTATTCGATCAAGCCTTTGAGAAACCATTAAATGAATGGCTTGGAGTTATATTCCTGATGAAACGCCGAGTTATTTGACTTCTCATCAAGAAAGGTTAACAGACATTGGAGCTCCACATGAAGAGGAAATAGCTCAGATACAAACTCCTTAATTCTCCATAAAACACGAAGTTGAGGCTACTTCGATATTTTGCAGAACTTTAATGGTTTGGTGGGGAAATCAATCAATACAGTATAAAAACCACCTCTAAACCGGGCTTCTATTTAGCATTAACCCTGAATATTCATGTTAGAAATGAAGATATCATTGAATATCATTGAATATGAATATCAATTACAAATGTATAGGTTAACTTTTAGAATGGCGTACTAACATACTGAAAATGTCACCGAAGCAGCCACCATAATCTAAATTCTTCTCTATACTAGAATTCCAGTTTGTGTTACTGCACAGTGTTGCGGAAATGTTACCTTACCCGTGACACTCGGTCAATTATAAGTTATCAAATGTTTGTAGAGAAAATTGCACCGGATCCATATTTTTGAGCAGGTATTATTTGTTTGAAAGCCGAATAAGGGTTAAGAGTGACCCCATACTTTATTCGAAAATACTGCAAACCCCTCTAAACCGGAATTCTAGTAGAGATGAATTTAAAGCCTTATAGGCAGGTGGCTGCTTAATACAGGGTGAAAGTCATGCAGAAAGCTCATAAGTGCTTTGTACATGACTTTAAACACTGCATTAAGCTGTCATCTGTCTCCAAGACCGATATATTCTGAATTTACTGTCCGGTTAAGAGTTTTTTTTTATTGTATATCTCTATTGATACTGGTTGCGTGGAAAGATTAAAAACAACGAAACGAAAACAGAACATCGAACAATCTCAATCACATGCTCAAAAGAGCCTTTTGGAAGCTCAGTAATGGATGTCATCAGTTGTATTTTATTGATATTGCCGGCATGACGAGCAGGCTCATAGATTACATAATTATGGTCCAATTCCGACCTCTATCTTGCTAACCTCGACGTGACGTCATATTTGCAAACATATTAGATCCAGACGAGTCACACGGCGTCTCATCAGGATCCAAACTGTTCACTACTCGGTCCGTAGTTTAATAAACCAATAAAGTAAATCAGTAGATTTAAAATCCTTCTCCCTCTATCCACGACCTGATTCACCAAAGCAGAAACTAGAATTTAATCTATATTATTCCACAAGCAGACAGAGCATACCCTGACAGCTTGGCTCCAAATGAGACGCCGAGTAACTCGGCGTCTCATCAGGATCCAAACTGTTTGCCATTCTGATTATATTTAGGTAGACAAACTGATTATAGCTTGGATTTTGGAAACACAATAAGTCAAAAATTGTGTAAAAATGATTTGTGTAGCAGGTTAACGGTTAGTATGAGTGTTATTTTTTATATTAGGTATGATGGTCGTTATCATCTGGTGTAGCCAGTTATCAGCTGTTCCAGATCCGCGGAACGGATATTTATCGTTTGACAGCCTATCATTCTAATCCTGTCCCTCTCTTAATGCATCTGAAATGGACTTTTGCAATTGGAAAATAGTTCAACGTTTAGCCTGCTACAGGCGGATGAATATGATGACTAAATTGCAGTCAGTTTTGGAACCAGTTGAGACGCCGAGTAACTCTGGTCGTGTTGTCGAAAAGAAATACACGATAAATCAACTGTGACAACTTATGTTGATGACATTTTTCCCGTTTGTCCAGCAGCAGAGCAACATATAAAGATGTGTATTCAAAGTCGAACTTCACCATTTCTCCACCAAACTTTATGCTGTGTCCACTCTCTTCGCAACGAATCTAAAGAGTGGTCACGCCCATAGGGTTTGGTGGAGAAATAAAGGAATAGTTCTTGAAAATGTTTTAATGTACGCATCTTATCTGGACCTCTGTTCGGCAGGCTTAAGGTTAACCCAGAAGATTGCATCGGGGAATGAATTATTGGAAACTGGATGTTTGAATCTATTTGATCCATGTATTTCCCTAGGAAGAGGTAATATAATTCTAAAGCCGAAAAATACTTTATGAAACAAACAATACTGGTCCTAATCACGAACCCACTGGCATGGGCCTATTTCTGTTGTCGGTGCGTCCTTATATACATGTACCCTGGATAAAAGTGGAATAATATCTTCACTAGCTTCGTTTATAATTCGCTCGGATAGAGTTAAGTTGGAGTTTAAGTAGTGACATAGTCAAATAGTGTGGACTCAGATAAAAAGGAGCGGTCCCATCACGGTCTGCACTGTTTGTTTGTTTAACTTTATCCGCGCAAACATGTAGAATCAACTTTTAATTAGATAGGAACTCTCTCATCTGGGTCTACACTGTTTGCAAATGCGACTGTAGTTGTGTCTAAATTTCATTTAGAAGTATTCCGACAAAATTGCCTTACTATTGTGTACAGTTTGGAAACAAATTGTGGGAGAAACAGTGAATATCCAGATCAGAGGGTTCATATCTGTTACATGTTTGATTCACTAGTAATGTGTTGATCTGAATGAGATAATCAGATATGCCACACAACTACATGTGCAATTCACTGCGTCATATAACAAACGAACGCATATTTCTACCTGATAACGAACTTGTCCAAAATGCTTTTTTATTTAATCTAAAGCGTATTTCTACAAGAATGTCATATCATTATGTACAGTTTTAAACATAAAGTGTAACAATCAGTGTATATCCAGATCATAGGACCCTTGATCTTGGTCTAAACTGCCTGCACATACCACGTGGTACATGTACTAATAGGTGGATTGCGTGATAAAGGTTCATCCTATTTGCGATAAGCGCTTCATTTGTAAAACAATACTAGAGGAAGAAATAGACATGAAACACCCGTTGTTAGCTCTTATGAAGCTGTGAAAAAAATGTCCGCTCATCTCTGGACCTTGTACAGCTTTGGCTACTTTCTATTCGATCTAGCTTTCGAGAGAAACTGTTGACCAAGTGTCACTCGGCTTGGCTTCTGGTGAGAGGCCGATTAGCTCGGCGTATGGTCTGGATCCAAGCTGTTACTAATTGCAAATTAGGTTGCGAATAGCGGGGAAAAGGGTTAATTAATTTTATTCTGGTTCTGATCTTCTCTCCCACGCAATTAATAGGAGATTCTATATGTATAGTAAAACCTCTCTATAACGACCATCTAATGAATAGATAACCATATATAAATATAATGAGCGTCTTTCAAAGCATGCGTGTGCTTAATGCAGGATGAAAGTAATACAGAAAGTTCCCATGGGAGCTTTCTGCATTACTTTTATCCTGTATTAAGCTACCGATATGTCTGTATGACCTGTAATTGGACCTTTATGACCTCTGCTTAGTGGTCGATGAAGAGATGTTTTACTGTTCTCTCGATAGGTCAAAGACACCATTTTACTATCGATTGCATATCGTAAACTAACAATGTTGGTAGCCTTTATTTGGCTGTGGATATTGTCCAAAACTGCATTTTATATGTAGCATTATCCGGATTCGTTATCTGGCCTTGTTTCGACTGACGCTGAAGCATACATGTACAACGAGTAACCCAACGTCTCATCTGGGTCCAAACTGCTTCCTGTTACATGCACTCAGGTTGCAGGAGTTCTCTCTACGACATCGTTTATCTAGCGCAAGGATGATAAATGTTCTTTTCATGTCAATTGTTGTTTTACATGACTGTACATGGCTGTGCTATTTAGCAATGACATATTACAGTGACATGTATAATAGATAGGCATGTGCCAAAAGAATACAGGCTCTCAAATATTTGTAGACCAGGATAAGGTACTCGGCATCAAATGTTGTACCAAGTCAAGTGCAGTATATACAGTAAAACCTCTCTATAACGGCCACTAAATTACATCAAGTTATTTTTGTTAAATGCAGGTGATTGCTTAAAGAAAGGTGAAGGTAAAACAGAACGCTCCTATAGGAGCGTTCTGGTTTACTTTCACCTTGCTTTAAGCAGCCACCTGCCCTAATATACCAACTAATTAACACAATTTAGTGGTCGTTATAGAGAGAGTTTACTGTATCCCCAAACCCATATAAAATAAAAACCCTTTAAACCGGACGTTAAGATTAGTCCCAATGCCGGTCTGTAAGACAGGTGACAGCTCAATGCAGTGTAATAGTCCTGCTAAAAGCTCCTAAATTAAGCAGTATCCTGTCTTAAAAGAGCTGAATTCTTTCTTTTTTAAGATTCCGGTTTAGAGAGGGTTTTAATACACTGTGAGTATCGTAAGTATTCGGACACGTAACCTCTCCTCTCAATCAGTTTGAAACGATGCATATTCAACTTGGCACCATTTTGATTACTTTAACACATTCCCTCATAGGCTATTTTATACATAGCCTCTTTGAAGAAATGTACCGAAAAGGAGCATGTACTAGAGAAAAAGAACATTTTAGAAATCTGTAGTTTTGAAACCACTGTGATAAATAGGGAATGCTCTATTTATCACAATGGTTTCAAAAAGTGATTTTTACGGAAGCGTTAAAAAGCGCCAATATGAGGGAATGGGTTCAATTAGATTGACATAAAAGAAAATAGCGTAGAACCTGCTCAAACGGTTCATTCTGGGTCTACATTATTTGGCTAAGTTTGTCTCTCGGAATTCTTGGAGTGCCCGGATGCTTAGTGTAATATGGGTATATCGTTTAGTAAAATAATTCAATGTGTCTGCACCACAACTCCGTGTAAATTTGTACCGCGAGAGAAACTTTTTCGCCACCACAGGATAATCTTGAATGTGATAAACTTTGCAAACAACTGTGATCTACATGCGACGCTGAGTAACTCGGTGTCTCATCAGAATCATAACTGCCTCACTTTCTGATTATATTGTAAATAGATTGAAATCAGAAGTAGACGATAACCTTAATAGACGAAATGCTTTGGTCGGGGAAGGAAGGGTTTTGAAAGCAAATTAGTCCACATGTCATGAGAGCAACATCGGATCAGCGTGTGCACAGGTTTGACATTTGCAATCATCATGGATAATTTAGAGCAAGAAATATTGACATTATAAATATTTATTAGCCTAGGTTCTTTGGTCATGGCAGAAGCTGTAGAATAAGATCTATATAACCCCGTTAGAAAATAGATAAGACTTTCTGACAAGAGCCGTCTAATCTGGATCCACTGTGTTTGCAAAAGCGCGAATAGGCGTTTGACCTGCGTCTACTCTACTTACAAAGGCTCGAAAAAGGCGTTTTACCAGTTTTTGTCTACACTGTTCGCATAACATAAAAAACTCCTGAAGACATCATTGTCCATGGCACAACATATACAGTAGAACCCCTCTAATGCGACCACTTAATAGATACACATGGTTGTCTTTATAAGCAGGTGGTTGCTTAATGCAGGGCAAACGTAATGTAGAAAGCTCCTCTAGGAGCTTTCTGTATTACTTTTGTCCTGCATTAAGCTACCACCTGCATCTAGCACCCGTAATTATACCTCTTTTAGGTTGTCGCATTAGCGGGGTTTTACTGTATTTCGATAGCCATTTCTGGTTACAACCGGTACTCCAGAGTCAACATCTTAACCCTTTCCCTGTTTTACGTGTATTCCAAATTTCAATACTTACTCAATATTCATTGAAACAAAATAGTTACAACCAATAGTGGAAGGTAGAATATATTTCAGTAAATGGGTAACAAGTGTTCTAAATTTGAATTTCTTATATTCTAACTCAAGTGGTTTTCCCACGAACCTGTTTTCTGAAAAGTTTGAGCTTGAATTGTGAAAGAACAATATGTGATAGTAGCGATAATTCGAAAGTTTATCTGAAGCATACTGTAAAAACGCGATAGTTCGAAAGTTTATACAGTAAAAAAGCGACATTTCGGAGTTAGTTAGAGTTAGTTCGGAGTTCATACAGTAAAAACGCGATAGTTCGAAGGATTATACAGTACAAACGCGATAATTCGAAAGTTTATACAGTTAAACACGTTAGTTCGATGTTTATACAGTAAAACGCGATAGTTCGAAAGGTTTTACACTAAAAACGCGTCAGTTCGGTGATTATACAGTAAAAACGCGATAATTCGATGTTTATACAGTAAAAGACGCAATAGCTCTAAGTTTATACAGGAAACACGCGACAGTCTCTTGTTTATACAATAAAAACGCGATAGTTCAATGTATATACAGTAAAAACGTGATAGTTCAATGTTAATACAATAAAACAACGATAGTCCAAGTTTATACAGTAAAAATGCGATAGTTCGAAGTTTTTAGTAATGAAGACATGGGAAAAATTTCAGGCAGGTGGCCGCTTAATGCAGTTGTTTCTAGAGGAGCTTTCTGTATGACTTTTGTGCTGGATTAAGCTGTCACATGTACTAAAGACCGATAATGATACTTGCTTTAGTGTGCGACCTATTGGAGGTTTGCTCTATATAATCGTACATTTTACGTCCTTGACTCGCATTGGAATGACAGTGAAACCTCGCCAATCCAAACACTCAAATAAGTATCATTATACATGTACAGTGAAAACTCGGTTATTCGAACATTCAAATATGTACCATTATTGATCAAAATAGGTGGCAGTTTGATACAGGGTGAAAATCATGCAGAAAGCTCCTAGGGGATTTCTGCATGACTATCTCCCTGCATTCAGCAACCACCTGCCTACAAAGACTTAAACTCTTCAATACTAAAATTTCGTAGTATCGACTTTTTACTGTATGTCTTAAAATAAAAACAGGTTTAAAAGTCGTGTAGAAAGGTCCTTTGAATGCGTTTTGCATGCCTTTCACACTACACTTAGCAGTAACCTGCCTTGAACGTTATGAAGTTTTGTTTACTGAAATTTAGTATAAGCGAATATTTGCTGTACAAAAACACATTTTGCTTAACCCTTTCACTGCCAAACTTTGTCGTCTGCTAACTTTGTCGTCTGCTACAAATTTTCATTTTCTTTATTTTCTTCATTTTTGTTTCAGAAACATAGTAACAGTAACAAACAGTTTGGATCCTGATGAGATGCCGAGTTACTCGGCGTCTCATCTGGATCCAAACTGTCTGCATATGTAATCACAGATCCGGCATTGGCAGCGAAAGGGTTAAATACAGAAAATACAGAAAAACAAGCTTTATAATTTCAAATTTCTGTTCCATATATATTTATTTTGAAAACCGAATTCATTATATTATTTCGATATCGGGTTCACTGAATCTGGAATTCTGCAAGTCAATCGTGTCCGGAGATACAATCTATTTTGAAATGAATGCTAGCAATTTGTTTAACATTCGTTTTAATGGTATTCGTTTCCTGATTCTATCATATCTATTGATCTTGTATACTGAGTAACTGAACACAGTTGAAACGGAAAAAAAAAACTACGGAATTCTGTCAGTGCCAGTGCGACAGCGCGTTGGCGCTCTATGAAATGTTTCATCTCTTTTAAGTCCCTACAATGAACGCATGTTTTTGATAATATCATAAAACTTGGAATTGTTTATGCTGTCATTATTATGAAGATTATCAATTTGATCCAGTGGTGATTTTGCTACTGACCATGCCAAGGCGGTACTCTCTTTGTCATCCTTCCTTTTGTTTGTCTTGTGTCTTTGTGCTTGTGTTTGTGTGTTTGTGTGTTTGTTGGTGTTTTCTGTGTTCTTCTCGTGCGTGTGCGTGTGTTTGGTTGTGTGCGCGCGCGTGTGTGCGTGTGTGTGTATATGTGTGTGTGACATGCTGTCTATCGATGTATTGGTGGTGGTTGCGTCTTGTATGTGGCTTTTTCCTGTATGTGTGTGTTTGTGAATGTGTATAAATTGCTGTATAAATTGCTTTCTATCGGTGTTTTGGTGATGGTGGCGTTTTGCGTGTGGCTTTTCCTGCTTGACTTTACTACTTTTTCATTTACATCAAAAAATGATCCTGTGATACAAAATAAACCGATTTCATCAATATTTATATTTTTTGTTCTACAACAAAGTATTATTGGCCTTTTCCGTTCAAATTCTCCGCGTTTTGTCGATGATCACCCGATCCCTCCATTGTTTAACAGCTTTTCTCGGAAGTGGTCGTAGAGACGCAAATAGTGAGAACAGATACTAAACTAAAACCCAACCCGAATAAAACTGAAACATCGACGAACAGAATTGAGATCGTCGATATTAAACACATGGATGTTTTGTCATTTTCAACCTTCAATGTATAGGTTTTCTTGCAATATACATGTACTACTTTTCAACATACAAACAAATGAGTGTTGTATACTTTAGGCATTTTTGAAATGTGTCGAATGTAGGGACCCCCGCTCTTTTCTTCATATACATGTATACGCATTTATACACCTTTTCAAACAGAATAGACCGCGATGAGACGGCTAGCTTTGCTTATAGAATAATACAGATCCGCTTCTATAGTTTTGGCATGGCCAAACTCCCTCTTGTTCATAAGTGACTGTAAAATATATTTTATAGTTAATTCATAAAGTCATTATTTCTGAAATAAATAATCATGAAGTATTTTATTCTATACGTATTTCCCAGTCGGCGACTGATCATGGTCTAGTTGGGTGCCATAATGTCCTCTCCGCTTGATTCTGCTAAAATGAAATACAAAAATGAACCTTCACCTTAGAAAGAACACATTATACAAACTGACAGCAGCATTAACGAAAATAAAGTATATCAACTCTGGTTACTCTTTCAATCGTGACTTGATTGACAGTGTAATCAAACTTTGGTTATTGAACAAGAAATTTCGTTTTACTTTTAGGTGAACTGTCATAAAAATCAATACGTTTGTTTGATCTTTAGCATGACCTGTCTAATTTTGATGGATTTATATTTGAAGTTCATGTTAAAACGTAATATTGACTGATATTAGCGACTTTCTGATCACCGTTACAAAGAGGATGGATCCAGATGTCTGGTTGTGCAACCCTGCGCTTCATCTGGATCTTAACTGTTTCATACTCTCAGGAGCGTAGCTGAATCCAAATGTAACGTACGCACCGTGGCTATAGGGGACCGGGGGCACCCCCCCCCCGGGAAAAATAGAATTGTGTAGTTTTTAAACTATTGTAATATTGTGATATATATTTATCACAATGGTTTCAAAATGTGACTTTTACAGAGGCTCTCCTAGGGGAGCTTTCTGCATAACTTTTGTCCTGCATTAAGCAACCACCTGCTGATAAAGACAACCATGTTGATTTATTAATTGGTCGCATTAGAGGGGTTCTACTGTACTGTTAACCAGAGACCTAGATAAGATGTGTAAATCAACACATTTTCAAGAATAACTCCTTTAGTTGAAGAGACCATTCTTAACCCTTTACCCAATAGCCTGTTTCTAGTTTTGAAGACATATGACCACTTAAAGCAGGTTGAAAGTAAAGCAGAATGCGCCTTAAGGCGCATTCTGCTTTACTTTCAGCCTGCTTTAAGCTACCACCTACTAGGATATAGAAAATATTTATTATGCAATATGTTCATGACTGTATGAATTTGAACTATTTTCTTCAGCGGAGGAATAAATCAAACACGCTAAAAGCCGCTTCTATCAGGTAAAGGGTTAAGAGTGGTCACAACATAGGATTTGGTGGAGAAATGGCGTACTGAATACGCACTTTTATCTGTTGCTCTGGTCAACACACATTGCCACGAATTAAGAGTTGATATTGAATATAGAAATGGGTTTGACAGAGCGTATATATCCAAGGGAATAGAACAGATCAAGAACATGTCTATTACTTCTCGACCAAAGCCTATGAAGAGAAGATTCCAAAGAGTGGCTATAACATTGGGATTGTTGGAGAAGTTGGGCATTTAGTAATTGGCGTACGTCCATATATCCATTGGTCACATAAGGACATGTGTGCATATGGTAACGATTTCTCTGTTGAATAGTCATGTAAGACATAATAACCTAGTGGATATTAGCTGATTTTTATAACGATATATCGAGGGCTTGGTGCAAAACTATTGTTACTCCTTCACAAAGCGAAGAAGTTACAATAGTTTTGCACCAAGCTCTCTATATGTATACAGGGTGTTTTAGAATGGGAAGTGACTGTAGATTCCGATCTATTACAATTCCATTAGCAAATAGGGCATACTCAGATCAGGCGGCACCTCAGGAGCATTCTGATCTGGGTCTATTTTGTTTGCAAGGCGTGAAAGACGTTTATAAGAAGGAAATGGTTAATTAAGAAAGCTCATAAGAATAACGTTTAGCCTTTTGTGTGCTACTATTGATATCCGCTGTAAATAGGCGGGTTAAATTAAGACATTAATTTTCAGGATCAAAACATTTTTTGTAAAATCTTTTTAAAAGGAATGGAGATAAAAGAAACTACTTATGTATTTAATGTATAAGGCATTTTCTTCCAGTCAGAATTCGCTAAGAAAATGCTGGAAACGGGAGCTCTGACATTTGCAAACAGTGTAGACCCAGATCAGAGAGCTCCAGGAGGATCAGGGTCTTTACTGTTTGTTATTAAACATAGTTGTGCAATAGCTATCTGTCATACGGAGTGGATTCTGTCGTGAATCGACAATGGACCATTCCACTTTACAAAAAGAATAAAAAATATTTTATTATTATTATAAGCCAGCCCTAATTGTCTCCCATATCAACCAGTTTTTAAAGCTTAAAAAATTCAAACTCCGCACCATTTTCAAAACTTTC
The DNA here is from genome assembly GCA_963576725.1 of Azorinus chamasolen. Taxonomy (NCBI): domain Eukaryota; kingdom Metazoa; phylum Mollusca; class Bivalvia; order Cardiida; family Solecurtidae; genus Azorinus; species Azorinus chamasolen. The sequence goes on along the minus strand of OY755243.1, from coordinate 83,499,441 downwards.
TATTAGATCGATATAGAAACTGTAGAAGACCCTCATCAAATTATTCCTGAATGAGTCGTAAGATCTGGGTCTGCAGTATTTGCCTGAGGTTATTTGTTCCAATACTTTGAGTGTGCTAAACAGTAGCTGCGATTAACTGTCCGATATTTTGGTTGTCCGAATATTTAGAGTATCTAGGGTATGTAAGTCTACGTGGAATGATACAGTACTTACGTCTATTGTATATTTGTTAGTGTTGGAAGTGGAATAAAAAGTGCGAGCGTCTGCAGGCGTTTCCGGTGCTCTTGACCAGTAGTCAATCCTCCCATATCAACACGGTATGTCTATGGTTGCTATGGCGACGACACAGCCTTCGTGTACAGCTATCATAACTTAAGTGTAGATACAACAAACCAATCTGGACTTCCTTTTATAATGATTAAATATGGACAAAATGTCTGAAAAAATATACGATGTGCTCGTGTAGTACGCCCACACGAAAGAAAAGAAATCTCCAGAATCAGTCAGCAATATGCGATACTTGATGGGTAGTTGCAATCAGCTTGGATCCTGAATACTGTCTTGGTCTCGATATTTTGTAATGTATATAGATTGCAATAACACCGTGTTTTTGTCACGTGACACGGTCTAAATAAAGATTCCAGTTTCACGTCAACATTTAGTATGCAGATGAAACTTATTCAACGAAAATCACTAAGTGGATACATAACGGGATCTATAACAATAGACTCACAATTTACCCTTTAATAAACTCTTTTACCCTTTCTTCCATAAATACTCTTTTCTACGTCTCTGTAGAAGTCACATGTGAAATAGAGCATTTGCTCCTATAAGAGCAAATGCTCTCTTTATCACAATGGTTTCAAACTACAAAATTCTAAAATATTCCTTTTCTCTATTTAATGCTCCTTTATCTCTGAAACCCTTGCCTACGCGAACATGTAAATCTTTATATGTATCAAATACAGGGTATAGCCTTTCATATTGTCATGTTGGCAAGTTTGTCAACAGATGCCCAGATATACTACATTCTTGTAACACCTTTTTCCCCCAGAAGAAACGAATTTATCTCAAGCTATTGTTTAACAGTAACACATAGCTAAGCCGTAAACTCAGATAAGTATCATTGTCGATCTTTAGGCAGGTGGCTGTCTAATGCAGGGTGAAAGTTATGCAGAAAGCTCACATATGAGCGTTTTTGCATGATTTTTACAGTGCATTAAGTAACCATCTGCGATACAAATCCAACATCTTTATTAACTAAATTCGGAGTAACGAGGTTCTCTTGTATTATGGATTTGCTCTCTTCTTGGATTGGCACATGACTATATATTATATTGCGGTCAGTTAAGGTGACCTAATTTTGGCGAGATCAATGCTATTTTCTAATCAGTATTTCTTCGAAGTGTTTCCTTCAGAAGAGAAATAATATCTCAGAGATATCGGTTTCATTGTCATCAAACATCACGGCCTTGGCATATCTGTTCCATTCAAATGTATTTTCTACAAGACCGGCATAGGATAAGTGTATAATGTTCAGAGGAAATCCTCTGTGCAACGACCATTCAACAGGTGTACAATTCTAAGCCTTTCTGACAGGTGGTAGCTAATTGCAGGATGAATTTTGTGCAGTAAGCTACTACAGTAGTTTTCTGCATTGTCTTTGTCCTGCAAAAATAACTATTTACTCCCTAAATACATTTTTTCTCCTTTGCAAACAGAGTAGACCTTGATCAGACGGCTCATATAGGAGCCGTCTGATCAGAGTCTGCTCTGTTTGCTTAAGATATAAAATAGATCTGATTCTACATTTTCTGTCATGACGGAAATGTCTTTTTTATAGTGCCTTTATTGTGATTAATACATGTATTAATGACGTCATTATGTCTTGCCTGAATATTGATGGAGTAAATTATTAAGCAATTACCTGCTGTTATAGACCACATGTCCATTTAATAAGTGGTCGTATTATAGAAGTGGTCGTATTATAGAGTGTTTACCTTTTAAGTTATATGACACGTAAAACGCTGTACCTGGTTGTTTTTTCAACATAAACCCATTGAATTGCGAACATTTAAATAAAACAATGCTCGACTTGATTCTGAAGTATAATGATGTATAAAACACTTAACCCTTCGCTTGCTATTCACGTCAATATACCTACCTGTAAATAGTAATTAGTGAAGACCTAGATGTGACAGCTCCTGCAGGAGCTGTCTCATCAGGGTCTGCATTATTTACAAGTGGATTGTGCAACCAGTGCACTTCACAGCAGTGACTGCACAGTGAAATACTTGTACACAGTGAAGATATATGTAATTATACAACAGGGCATGGGTAAAGAAGAGGAAATGTATTTTAAAATTCAGCAAGCGAAGGGTTAAAGTTTTGTATAAGAGTATTATTTACATGTGGTTACGCTATGTGCAGTAAATGAATGGCTGCTTAGGACGGGTTCTACTGTATATTGTAATATAAAGTACAGCATTTACCTAGGGAATTAAAATAGTATCATGTAAGCCAGCATAGATCAGTCATTTGTCTTTAATCTTTATCCTGCCAAGCACAATGTTGTCACATGTTCACACAGTTTGGATCCAGAGTAACTCGTCGTTTCATCTGACTCCAAGCTGTTTGTCACTCCGACAATCACTTCTTAACCCTTTCCCTCATGTAAACGGTTTTTCACGCATATGCAAAATAGAAGTCGTCTAATCAGGGGTCTGCTCTGTTTGCGTTTGACATCATATAGATCTGAGTCTACAGTTTTTGCCAAAGCAAGACAATCCTTTAAAATGTTACCATTGTAAACATTCGGCTTATAAATAGTCATGATATCATAATTTCTTACATGTACATTGAACAGGGAAAGGTTTATATGCACTAGGGAATCGGAGGTGAGCCTGTCTTAAGCGACCATAAAAAGGCACGATTATCGGTCTGTAAGGCAAGTGGTAGCTTAATGCAAGTCAAATATAATAGAAGCTTCTGTGTTACGATTACCCTGAATTACGCAACCCATTCCCTCATATCGACGTTATTTACACATCTGTAAAAGTCTTATGTTGAAACCATTTTGACAAATAGAGCGTTAACTCATATGGAGCAAATGCTCTTTTGTCACAATGATTTCTAAACTACACAAATCTAAAAATGTTCCTTATAGTTTAAATGTTCCTTTTCAGTAGATTTATTAACAAAGACTTGAGCTAAAACAGCCTATGATGGAATGGGTTAACATTATATAGATTCAGGTGATAAGACTTGTCTCGCCATGCGTGCCGAAGGTTGTTTACTGACTGCTTGCTGTTTGATTGGGTGTAAAACATTGTACAGCCCGTTTCTCCAGTCATAATCAAAATAACTGATACCCATCTGTAAAAGTATTCTCTGGGACTTTTTTATTCAAATGAACTAGTTTGAAGCAACTCTGGGGAACTTCAATTAGTTTATTAGCTTGCGTTCAATTTTGTTTGTAATGTTTTATTCCTCTTTGAAACTAAATTTAAAAGGCAATCTCGGGAACTAAGTGTACCTTTATCTCCCAATGGGGAATTATACGTGTACTTTCTGCTGTCATAACCATTTATCGCATAGATATGCCTTTTATCGCATTTGCAATCAGTGTAGACCCAGATCAGACGGTTTCTTACGTGAGCTCTTTGATCATATATGCCTTATATGTCTACCATCGCTTTATTACAAATTACAATACCTACTGAAAACTCATGGACAAAAAGGTTTTACTGAAGTGTGGAAGGTAGAGCAGTGTAACCATTTTAGAAACTAAAGAAAAATATCTGTCAAATTCCATTAGCAAACAGAGCAGACCCTGATCAGATGGCTCCTCTAGGAGCCGTCTGAACTGGGTCTTCTCTGTTTGCAGATGCGTGAAAACACGTTTATATGAGGGAAAGGGTTAAGGGTTAACTATAAATAGAAATGACATGTCCTTGGTATGGATTGGTGTTTTACAGCAAAACATTTTGTACATATACCGTACACTAGGTCATCTCAGACCACTAGTATTTTATGTGAATGTAGACTGAAGGTTTAAACTGGATATATGCTTTGGAACTGTAAACCAAAAATGAAACACGTTACATTAAAGTATCGCCAATTCAACCACATAATTTGGTCATTCACTTTGGAGTATGTAAAAGTAAAAACATGTGATTGTTTAATGCAGGGCGTATGTAATGCAGAAAGTTCCTATATGAGGATTTTTTGCACTACCTTTGGCATGCGTTAAGCTACCACCTGCCCTACAGACCAATAATCAGACATATTTTGATTGTCGCTTAAGAAAGTATCTACTGTACAGTGAAACTTCGTAAATTCGAGCCCTTAAATAAGTATAAGTATCGGCCTTTAAGGCTTGTGACAGCTAAATGCAGGATGAAAGTCATGCGGTAAGCTCCTGTGGGGAATAGAACCCGTCTTGAGCGATATTTATCAATATGTTTCAATGCACAAGTGTTAAAACAAGGTGGTTGCTTTATGCAGAACTGCTCCTCTAGGAGTCTCGTACCCAGATGAGGAATGTTTTCTCTCCTCGTAATGTGTAAACTTCGTCGACATTTCTCAGAAATGAGTACATTAGTGCATTATGCAATGTATGATTAATACATGACTGTATTTTAACTCCTGTAAATTATAAAAAAGACGTAAATAGTTATTTAATAATACTTCAAATGTATTAATAATAACCAAGCTGATGTATCCGTTTTTGTAGATTTTAAAGTTTCGCAACAATAAAGACCGACGACACATATTTAACCTTTTCCTCCATATAAGCATGTTTTCACGCATTTTCAAACAGAGTAAACCCAGATCAGACGGCTCTCATAGGAACCGTCTGGTCAAGGTCTGCTCTGTTTGTCAATGGAATTTGACAGATCTGTTTCTTTACTTTCTAAAATGGCTACAATGTTCCTCTTCCATATTTCATTATAATTAATTTAACCATGAATATTCAGTAGGTATTGAAATTTGGAATAAATATAGAACAGGGAAAGGGTTAATAACATCTTGGACGCAAAATGCTTATTGCAGTAATCTGGATTGTAAAACATGCACAGTAGCAAATAACAAAGCACGGGGGATTATATAAAAAAGGCAAACCCATACAAAGGATGGTATAATCGTTGTGTGATGGCGTGCGTCATCATTTTCTTCTGCCCGTGATATAACTGAATGCAATATTCAACTTATTCCCATGTGTTATATGCCATGGTCATATCTTAATCTTAGCTTATATCTCTTTATGGATTCTATTCAGTGGAACCGGTTGCTTCTAGAATACTAGAGAGAATGCGTACACCAGTCAGGAGCGTAGCTGAATCCAAATGTATTGTACGCACCGTGCGTATAGGGACCCGAGAGCATGCTTCCCCGTGGAAATTTAGAATAGTGTAGTTTTGAAACCATTGTGATAAATAGAGCAATTACTCCTATAGGAGCAAATGATCTATTTAGCACAATGGTTTCAAAAGGTGACTTACAGAGCCGTCAAAAAGGCGTCAATATGAGGGAATGGGTTAAAACATGACAAGACAAAACGTTTATCAAAGTGTACCTCCCCCTTTAGCTTTCGATGTTTGTTCCATATTGACCATAATCATGTTTTTCACCTTTCAGATTAATGTTATGCACGTGCGAAATTATGTATGGCTAGCTACGCCCCTCTAGTTGACATTTTATGGCAAATAACATGTATCTTTATCAATGCAGATTGCGCATCTGTCGTTACCTATGCAGACAGTTTTGACTCAAATGAGACGCCGACTAACTCGGTATTTCAGCGGGATTCAATCTGTTTGATACTGTGATTGTTTATCTACTTAAAAGAAATAGTGTAGATTTGCTGTTTCAGAAATAAAACGAAAATTGTAACAGATGATAAAGTACATGGTAACGAAAGACCCAGTGGGAATCTGGTTGTGAATGTATGACATGCTCAGTGGTCATTACGGTAATTAGTATCGAACTAATACAAATTGACAGCTACTTACGATATGTCTAAGGAACTACAGTAAAACCTCTCTTAACCGGAATTCTAGTAGAGAAGAATTTAGATATTTTAGGCAGGTGACTGCTTAATGCAGGGTGAAAGTCTAGGAGCTTTCTGCATGACTTCCACCATGCATTTAGCTGTCACCTGTCTACAAGACCGATATTTATACTAAATTTAACGTCCGGTTAAGAGAGGTTTTACTGTATATTTGAAATTGGACAGTTACGGATATGAACATATTTGATTAGCTGACAGACTTAATATTGATCCATCCTGTAACGCATTAAAGAAACTGATTATGAACAGTAGCGAAAATGTATGGCCTATAGCGAAACAGAAATAATAAAGAATTATATGTTTGGAAACGGCTAGACTGAACCTATCAACGATGATATTGTGATGTGAACAAACTCTTTGCAACAACAGGTTGCAGCTGTATGGGCGTTTTGAGTTGTTTTTGTCCTGAACCAAACCAACCACTAGTTGTATTTGCCCGCGTATACTTGAAACTAATTTTAAACCAATGGACTGTATTGTAACTTTATTCTCCAGTGCGATGTCCGCTTCAGACGGTTTTACTGTAGTTTGTATTCTGGCAAGTAGTTCAGAAAGGTTACATACTTTTGCTTGAAATTAAACTCTTAGTAACATGTGGAATAACTTATTTAATACATTGATGAAACTTATGCCAAAAAAGGCCTGAAACTTTTTTTTTTCAAATATAACTCCCTTTCTACCAAACCTTATTCTTTGACCACCTATGTCAGTGATTTGTGCCTGTTGTGTTTCTCTCGAAGAGACGATTCTAAAGAGTTGTCACATAGTGGATTGGGTGGAGAAATGATGATTTGAGAGTAATTGAAACACACCACTTATCTGAGGCTTACAGCTCAGTGTCAATACAGATAACCCATCTAAACCGGACATTAGAATAAGTACACTATATTAGTGCCGGTCTTCAGACAGGTGGCAGCTTAATGCAGGTTGAAAGGCATACAGAAGGCTCCAAAAGGAACGTTTTGCATGACTTTCACGTTGTATTTAAATGTCGCCTTCCTAAAAAGATCTAGGTTATTCTTATTAGAATTTCGATTATGAGGGTTTTTACTGTATTCCAGAATGTCAGTTCAGTGCTTTTACCCCTATTGTGTTTTTCTGCTCTATTGTCCTTTTCAACCTGATAGCTTCAATCAAACTGTGTTTCTGTTGACTTGCCTCGACGGATATGAATGGTGTCACTGGGTAGAATCAATTACATTGAGTATTGAATGAAACCTGGAAGTATCCACTGACATGGTGACTTGTGTATAGCAATAGCAGTATCGGGTTTCATTATTTTGATTAACTTTTAAGTTCCATATTATTTAAGATGAACCCATCCAAATTGAAATCTGGAACCCATCACTTTTTTGTTTGAGGGTATGGGGGTCCCACAAAATGCTTGTAAAAGCCATTAACATTGATTGCTATTGATTCATATGGCAAACAGTGCAGCCCTTGACCAGACGGCTCCCTCGGGAGCTCTTTTGTATGAGTCTATTCTGCTTGTATTAGTATTATGTTACAGGGGCGTATGTGTTAGTAGACGTTAATTTTGACCTGTGTGAATATTTAGCTACTCTCACTACCACTACTTACAGGAAGCCGAGTGCAGTTGTTTTATTGCATTTGTTAGTACAGTAAAACCTCTCTATAACGGCCACTAAATTATATCAAGTATTTTTTGTTAAATGCACCTGGCTACTTAAAGCAAAGTAAAAGTAAAACAGAACGCTCCTATAGGATCGTTCTGTTTTACGTTCACCTTGCTTTAAGCAGCCACTTGCCCTTAATACCAACTAATTAACACTATTTAGTGGCCGTTATAGAGAGGTTTAACTGTACATTGTTCATGTGGGAACATTCTAAGACAGTATAATTTGTCATTCGTTTGTTGAACGCAGGCGCCTTAAAATGCTAATGTCTGCTTATGTGGCAGAGTATATTTAAAGTTGCCCCCAAACTCATGCCACATAGAAAATACTTTCTTCCTAACTTTTAACACACATTTCCGACGTGAATAAATAATCCATAAACTCCATAAACCTTTTACACCTTTATTTTCCTTCACATAGCGTTTACTTATAACTGAAGCCGTTCACTATAAATCCACATCATGAATCATGTCACTTCCAATCTTGAACCCCCGAGCCATCCAATCGTGGCTCTTTATATACAATAAGAATATTGTGCTCAACGTAAAGCACGTGAAACATACATAAAAGCATGCCACACGCTAAACACGTAACGGAGCACACTCCACACGTAACGGAGCACACTCCACACGTAACGGAGCACACTCCACACGTAACGGAGCATCTATAGTTAAATCTGTTAACTATCACTGCCGTTGTCACAAGACATAACTTACGGAACAATGCAACATGACGACGGAGCATACGTTAAAGTAATATAGGGTTTCACAATACATGTACAAAGGAGGAATGTGCCGAATGACGGAGCAAAGAACCCTTAATACAACACAATATAAATGAATATTCATTTTATATTATTCCGTTATATTGTGTAAAATTAATGTTATAAATTACAAAAGAAAGTACACCTTTAGAACAACTCTCTCGCGACATTCGCGACATTCCCCACGAGCTGGTAGAGAAAACTCTCTAAATCAATGCACGTACATTTACAAATACAAAAACCAAGTAAATTGTACAGTTAAACGTACTAGTAACTGTCTTTAAATATAAACAATTAGTTATTCATAGTATATATATGGAAATCTTGTTCCATACGAAGGTTGCAAAATAGAACAGTATTGCCATCATAAGTCTTGTATCGGTACAAAGTACGCGTTAAAACCTCAACCTCCGTTCTCAATGTATGCCGTTCCAGTGAGCTTTCGTCATCATCACTAGAAATGACGATACAGTCACTATCATTGTCTGCCTCACTAACATTCTCATACGGAATATAATAGTCACTCACGTTATCTTTATCATTTTGTACATCACTGTTTCTGACGCCGTCGTCGTCGTCCTCAGGTGCGTCACTGTTGACAATAACGCCATCGTCGTCCTCATGTGCGTTACTGCTGACAATAACGCAATCGTCGTCCTCAGGTGCGTCACTGCTGACAGTAACGCCATCGTCGTCCTCAGGTGCGTCACTGCTGACAGTAACGCCATCGTCGTCCTCAGGTGCGTCCTTGCTGACAATAACGCCATCGTCACTTCCATGTGAATAGACATACCCACACCTTCTGCAATACTCCGTTTGTTTTCACACAGAATGGACCAAGGTAATCCAAACCTATTCTGGAGAATGGTATGGATACCGAGACCCGTGATGAAGGTAATGGAGCCATATTTGGAAGTTTATATGGCCCTCCCTCTGCTTTCACACACACTTTACAATCCCTTAACACCTTCTTAATAGTGGCTCTTCCATGAGGTATCCAGAACCTTTGTCTTAGCTCACTTAAACTCTGTGAACCCCACTATGTAGCAATTTTTCATGTATATTGTGTACACACAGGTATGTAATATGTTCCTGTTTTGGCAACAAAATTGGATGTCTTGCCGCTTCCGCAAGCATTGCGTTATCGAGTCTCCCGCCGCATCTCAGTATACCTTCATTGTCAACAAACAAATCTAACTGTCTGGCCAAGTTGTTTAATTTTGTTGAAGCAACTGACTCCAATTCGTTAAGAAAATGTTTCCTTTGAGTAAATAATAGCCATCTGAGTTCAGCCTCTACTATCTCTTCACTAGTTAAGTACCTTGCTATTCTTTTTTGTCCTTTTAACTGCTGCACGAAACGCTGACGCCACGCTGTAACTCTGTATAATCTTTTGATCGATGAGTAATTGTTAGCACTCATATCGAATGGAGGCTGTAACATCTTCAGTTCATGATCATTTGACTTAGCAGTCATGACTGTTTCATAATTATCCAATTTCTCTATCTTTCGTATATTACCCGTTTCCGGTTCAGAATCGTTGTCGGTAATTATGTCATGTTTAGTATGTGGCCATTTGCCGTATGGTAATTGCATCCAACTAGGCCCATGCCTCCACAGGGAATGCTCCTTCAGTATCTGCAGCGAGCAACCACGACTAGCGACATCTGCAGGGTTTTCACTGGTATTCACGTAACTGAAAGTTACATCATCACCTCTTATTTCTTTCAGTCTATTCTCTATAAAAACAGGTTGGGATTTCTTTGAGGAAATCCACTGAAGAACACATTGTGAATCACTGAACAAAACAACGTTCACGAACGATAATTTCATCTGAGACACAACATACCTTATACATCGTACACCAATCAGAACGGCCATCAGTTCGAGTCTTGGAACTGTCATGGTTTTTACCGGAGCAAGACGACACTTTGAGAATATTAAATCACAAGATTGCTCCGAGACCTGCACAAGATACACTGACGCCGCATATGCCTTGTTCGAGGCATCACAGAAACACACTAATGTATATTGGATGTGTCTCTTGTCACAAGGTAGAGATACGCATCTTGGTAGGTCTACACTGTCGATGACCTTCAAGTCATCTTTGATCCTCGTCCATTCATCCACGTCTTTAGCTTCCAAGATTTCGTCCCAATCGAGATGTTTCTTCCAGAGACTTTGTAATAGTATTTTGCCCTGTAATGTCACTGGTGAAACCAATCCCAGCGGATCAAACACTGAAGCTATTTGGCGTAACACATTTCGTTTTGTTGGGGTGTGGTCTTTGCTGACCAAAGCAGCTTTTTGCAATGATATTGTGTCCCTGTGAACGTTCCAGACATGTCCTAGAACCTTCGGAGAGCTCTCTGAAGCTCTGTCGTGTGCAGGTATCTTGCTTTTCACCTCTTCATTGTTCGTCATCCATTCTCTTAAGTTCATTTTGGCGTCATTGAACATTGACTTTGACTTAGTATACAGCTCATCAGCCTTACTCACTGAATCTGTTCCTGAGATTATGTTATCCATGTATGTATTGTCCTTAAGCTTTGAAGATAATGGAGAAGCATATGTGTCTAAATGACTCTCGATAGTTGCTCCCAGGAGAAAAGGGCTCGATATTGCTCCGAACGGGACACGGCAAAATCTATACTCCTGTATATTTCTCTCCATTACTTTTGGTTCTTGATAGTCCTTAAACCATAGAAACCGCGTGATATCTCTCTGAGACGGCTGTAGACCAACTTGTAGAAACGCCTTCTCAATATCTGATACTATTCCAATCAATGGCAATCGAAAACGCAATAGGATCCCACACAAGTCACGAAGTAACACCGGTCCTTTATGTAAGCATTCATTGAGACTCTTATTGTCCGCTCTAGTTTTTGCCGAAGCATCGTAGACCACTCTTAATTTTGTTGTTGTCTTTTCATGCCTTATCACTGCATGATGAGGTAAATAGTGTTTAATTCCATCACTTGAATTCCTGTCTACCTTTTCAATGATGCCACGCTGTAGTTGCTCCTCGATAGTTTCATTATACCTTTTCATGACCTCAGGATGCCTTTCGAGTTTATTAACAAGAGACCTTAGCCGTCCAATGGCTAATCCTCTATTTTCCGGAAGATCTGGATTTTCTTCTCTCCAGGGCCAAGTTACATAGTATCTGCCGTCTTTTCTTTTCAGCGTATTTCGGAATATATCCATTACCCTTTCACTCTCTGTTTGATCGCAATTGTCAGTGCTTCCAATTGATTCGATGTTCCAAAAAGTCTGGCTTCACCGGAACAACACTATCAATACTTGTCAGAAAGCTGTTTTCTATAACACCGTTGCCATAAGACAATATTAACATATTCATGTCACATTTTTCCATTTGTGTTTCACATGTCTTTACACATCCAGACAAAATCCAACCCAGTCTTGATGAAACAAGGTACAGACCGGGGATCATCACTATCTTGTCTGACTCTATGATATCTGGGTAATAATCATTACCAACTAATAAGTCCAGTGTATCGGACTCTTTCTCCGTCGGAATCGTATCTGCTAGTTTCAAATTTGAGGTCAAGTGAAACAATTTCTTTGGTGAGATCATCACTGGATATCGGTGAATTGTACCGCTGATGTTCGGGACTATATTTGCTGTAACCTCCATGAACTTGCCATTTTTCAACTTAAGACACAGTGTTGTGATTTTTGTTTTCAACACCTTTGCTTTTTCACTACTGAATGTTGCCACGTGAATGGTTTGCTCCGCCTTTCCCTTTAGGCCCAGACGATCGGCTAAGGCTTGAGTAACATATGTCCTGTGAGAACCCGAGTCTAACAGGAGCTGCAAGTATTCACCACTGCTCGCATTGCTGTTCTTCACCTCTGTTGTTGCCGTTTGCATCAGCACAGTTTCATCATACGATAACAAGCCAGCTTCTTCACTGACCTTCTCAGCACATTCATCAAAATGATCTTCGGATAGATGAACACTTTCTCTCGTGGGAACACTATTGAATCTCTTTCCACAAAGACTTCTGTGGTGTATATTGTTCTGTCCACAGTACACACAGCTCTTTGAAGTTTTGCACTCCTTTGCAAAATGATTATCCTTAAGAAACCTAAAACAGGAACCTTTGAGTCTTTCCTTTCTCTGCTCGATTGTTCTATACCTAGTACATTCATCGCTCCAGTGATTCTTTTCACAGTACCTGCACTTCCTGACAGCTTGTGACGGTGTGTTTCTTTTCTCTGGTGCAACCAAAGTTGCAGCTGCTTTGTTAACATTGTCATAACTTCTACCGCTGTAAAAAGGCCTTGTCTGTACTGGTTTGAAGGTTTCCTGTTTGTTCCACGAAGATTGTCTTTGTTCAACCGCTGATGGTTTACCGGCCTTTTCCTTTGACACAATGTATCTGCGCAGAAGATCGCGTAGCCTTGTAACTGTCCACCCGGTAGTTGGCTCCTTTAGCATTTCAAGTTGAAGTCGCACATCACTAGGAAGTTTCCTTTGAATCATAGAAACAAACACACTTTGATTGACGTTCTCTCCAAGAACTTGGAGACTTCTTAGATGGTGTTCTACTTTATCAAGAAAAAACCTCAAACTTTCCATTGTGTTTTTTGCCGGAGTAATGTTGATTAGCTTGTTGTAATGAAGATCGACTATTTCCTGTTTGTCACCGAATCTGTCGTGTAACAGACTCACTGCAACGTAATAATTCTCATTGGACAATGAGAGACCAGCGATAGCTTCCTTTGCCTCTCCAGTTAACTTTCCTTTTAAATAGTTGAATTTATCAACTGCCGACAGAGAGCTATTTTTGTGAACTGCTGCTTCAAACGAATCCCAGAATTCATACCACTGTATCTTATTTCCGTTGAAATGTATTGTCTCTATCTTTGGTAGTTTCACATGCTTCGATTTCTTGTCACTCTGCTTATCGAGGAAACCCTGTTGCAATTTCATGTGAATTGCATGTTGCTCTTCCTGTTGTGACATGGAATCTTGTTGAAGCTTCATTTGTTGATCGAACATTCTCTGAAAGTTTTCAGTAACAGGCAACTCAACAAAGACCTTTGTTTCACCCTTCCCTGCATGTTCGTCCTTTTCCTTTAACTTTGTATCTAATAATTTGAGCTTGTAACAGACTGAAAATGCTTTTTCAAAAAGAGAATCATCGTCATCGATAATCTTTTGAATTAAATCAGAATCTGTATCACCCACAGCTTCAGCTAATTTATCGGACTGTGCACTAAGTTTGGCTGTATATGTTTCAATTTTAAGTTTACACTCACCCGCACACTGCTTCACGGCACTATATTCTTTGGGTGACATGACTGACACATCCTCTTCCAGTATAACGATGCCATTCTCGCTTTCCAACCTTAACACATTGTAAAATCGAGTTCGTACGCCTTTTGTATATTGTAAGTTGGAAGCCGCCATCTTGAATTTAATACGTTCACTGTATTGCACTCTTTAGAATTCCAAAGCAACAGCGCTCCGTTTTCCTGTGGCTCTGAATTCCCACTTTTGAATTCCAAACACTGTACTACACTATATTCTCTTTAGGCCTCTTTCCCGGGTTCCGGCACCAAATTATGTGGCAGAGTATATTTAAAGTTGCCCCCAAACTCATGCCACATAGAAAATACTTTCTTCCTAACTTTTAACACACCTTTCCGACGTGAATAAATAATCCATAAACTCCATAAACCTTTTACACCTTTATTTTCCTTCACATAGCTTTACTTATAACTGAAGCCGTTCACTATAAATCCACATCATGAATCATGTCACTTCCAATCTTGAACCCCCGAGCCATCCAATCGTGGCTCTTTATATACAATAAGAATATTGTGCTCAACGTGAAGCACGTGAAACATACATAAAAGCATGCCACACGCTCAACACGTAACGGAGCACACTCCACACGTAACGGAGCACACTCCACACGTAACGGAGCACACTCCACACGTGAGCATCTATAGTTAAATCTGTTAACTATCACTGCCGTTGTCACAAGACATAACTTACGGAACAATGCAACATGACGACGGAGCATACGTTAAAGTAATATAGGGTTTCACAATACATGTACAAAGGAGGAATGTGCCGAATGACGGAGCAAAGAACCCTTAATACAACACAATATAAATGAATATTCATTTTATATTATTCCGTTATATTGTGTAAAATTAATGTTATAAATTACAAAAGAAAGTACACCATTAGAACAACTCTCTCGCGACATTCGCGACAGCTTAAAGCAGAGTAAACGTAATGCAGAAAGCTGCTATAGGAACTTTCTGTATTACTCTTGACCTGCATTATGCTACCCTCTGCCTTACAAGCCCACAATTAGACCTCTCTTTTTGATGGTCGCTTAAGCCGGAATCTACTGCATACAAGAAATCAAGGCCTTATGAAGCTGATTGGAATAACTCATATTCTGGTATATGAACATGAGCAAAAGTTTGTCATGGCAGAAACTGTAGAATTTTGACTTATGTTACTTCATAAGCAAACAGACAACATTCCCTGGTCAGGCGGGACCTACACGGACCGTCTAATCTTGGTCTACACTGTTTGTAAAAGGCGTGATAAGGCGTTTCTAACAGGTAAAGTATTAAGGTACCGTGGTCCCATAGATTTATAGGATTGATTGGCTTTTCCAGATTCTTCTAGACCTAAACATATGACAGCTCTCGGGCATTACCAACGAAATATTTAATATGATATATAGGTATTGTAGTTTATAGTATATTTTAGCCCTTTACTCTATAGATACGCATTATTGTGCATTTGAAAAAAGAGCAGACCCAGGTCAAACATCGTCTTTAGTAGCCGGCTGATCAGGGTCTGCTTCGTTTGCTTAACCCATTCCCTTATAGGCTATTTTAGATAAAATCTCTTTGTATAAATCTACCGAAAAGGAGCATTAACTAGAGAAAAGGAAAATATTAGAATTTTATAGTTTGAAATCATTGTGATAAATAGAGCATTTGCTCTTATAGGAGCAAAGGCTCTAATTATCACAATGGTTTCACAACGTGACTTTTTACAGAGTCTTCAAAAGTCGTCAATATGAGGGAATGGGTTAATATGATACAATATAGATATTGTAGCCATTGTAGAAACTTAAAGAAACAGATCTATCAAACTCCATTAGCAATGGAATCGTCTCGAGGAGACCATTCTAAAGAGTGGTCACAGTATAGGGTTTGTCGGAGAAGTGATGATTTTAGTATTTGGGTACGCACCTTTATCTGTAGCTCTGTATACTATCCCTCACTGTTTCAAGTAGACGATATATCTATGTTTTCAATCTTTTATTGGACAGTTTATTATTTATGGCGGCCAATCAGTTCAATCTATGGTCATATATCTACGAGATCAATGACATGAATGTGTATTTCCTCCTATGATACTTTGTATAAATCCTATCTCTGACAGCGATACTCATATCATCTCTGACAAAACACATCTCGCCATTGTACATTTTGTATCAACCCAGAGCTGTATAATACAATACATGTTCTATATATCTCCGTCAAACCTTTTCTTGCTTCAGCTCATTACAACCACCTCTCTGATGCATGTATATTATGATGAGTTGTAGTTAGATCAGGCCCCGAAGTTATAAAACTTACGAGTCTGAGTCTGAGATCATTCGCAATTATATGATTGGTAAGAGTCTGGGCAAACTCAGAATTTGACCAATCAGATGCTTGAGAATGAACTCACATTCAAGCAAAGCGTTTTAGAACCTTGGGGCAAGGTTTGGCAGAAAAAGAAGATGGTTTGATGGATTAGTACGCGTCTTGTCTACAGCCATGGTAAAATGATATTGAAATGTTTATTTCTCTAGATTGTGCATGCTTCCAGTCCTTGTAATCACGTCCCAATCTTAGTTTATACCCCCACAACGATGTGTTTGGGGGGGGGGGGGTTAATACGAGAATCACTCCGTCTGTCTATCCGTCCGTCTACAGACGGAATTTTGTCCGGAGGTTTACTCTACCATCCTTCAACCGAACATTTTTCAATTATGCAGCAGTGTTGATCACCATCTTAAGTTGTGCACCCGCGATTGCAGTTTTGATTCATTTCGTTATTCAATTATCTCCCTTTTCGTAATTTTAATATATGAAATTGAGTCATGAGCTTTACTCTGTCATGCCTCAACAAAACTTCTTTAAATTTTACAGTGTTTTTGAACACCATTTGAATTTGTGCACCTGTGATTACATTTTTGATTCGTCACTTCCTTCTTGAATTATGTCCCTTTTTGTAATTAACAAATGAAATGTCCGCAGCTTTATTCTGCCATGCCTCAACAGAATTTTATTTAAATTGTGTAGTATTGTTGAACACTATCTGAAATTATGCACCTGCAATTGCGGTTTTGATTTGATACTCCATTCATGAATTATCTTCCTTTTCTCAATATTGATAAATGAACATTTGTCCGGAGCTTTTCTCTGTCATGCATCAACAAAACCTTTTTTAAATTTTGCAGTATTGTTGAACACAATCTAAGGTTGTGCACCAGTGATAAAGGTTTTGATTTGTCGCTTCGTGCATGAGTTAATTATCTCCCTTTTCGGAAGTTATCAAATGAAAGTGAAACATCAGATTTATTTCTATAGCCCCATCTCTGTGTCAGATGTGCTAGTGGGAGGTATTAATCACCTTCAGTGATAGTTCTAGTTTTTATTTCTTCCTGCTTCCCTGGCCATATGCACTACATACTGTGTATAAGTCAGAGGTCCAGATAAGATGCATAAATTAAAACGCTTACAAGACGTTTCCATTATTTCTTCACCAAACCATATATACTATATTGTGGCCACTCTTTAGAATCGTCTCGAAGAATCGTCTAAAGAGTGGTCACAGTATATATAGAGTTGGAGAAATGACGATTTTAGTATGTAAGTACGCACCCCTGTCTGTTGCTCTATATATATTTCTTCTTCACAGCTGAAATATTCCCTGTTACTTCTCCCCACCCTTGTGAATGTTTATTTATCTTTGTTCAAGTGAACCGTATCTAATATGAACTAAAAGGAGAGCACAATTATGGCTTTATCCCATGCGATGTCTTCTAGCGTGTACCAGCGAGAGTTACCAAAATTCTCTTGCTATCGACGTCGTTCTTATTGTTATTAAACTGATATATTGTTGGTGTTGTATGATATTTTGGTTACACAACGGCGTTACCCACTTACTCATTCCCAGCAATACAGAAAGTTGACAACCCATATGCTGATCCCAGTCTTTACAATCATCTCAATAAGGTCACAACATAGGGTCTGTTGGAGAAATAAATGAGCTATTATTGAACATGTTTTAAATTGCGTATCTTATCTATGATCCTGTTCATTCACTGAAGTATTTTACAGAGATCTTTCAACACACCCGTATTGCATCTAATAAATAAACAAACATGCAACTATATTTAAATCGAGTCTGCAAGTTACACCGAAATTGGTTAATACGCATACAAATGTCTTGGATACAAAAGCGATATCAAATAAGGCTGTAATATGTCTTAAGTTTGATAATGTTATATTCGTTGGCATGGGAACAAAATTGTTTGCCAGGAATCCCGTAATCAGCCACAATTTCTCACACTGAAAGTAGACGACGCGTCTTTATTGGCCATATTGGCTAAAATACGGCTATTTTGGCTTCACATTCGTGTAATCATTCATGGTATAATATACATAGTAGTTTCTTATTACTAATCTACCGCAGCTTTTGTATATTTAATGCGGTGATCATATGTGTTTAAGCTGAACAAAAATCTTAAGTATACGGTACAGTAGCTTAGGTGCATAAAAATTATTCTATGTACACATCAAGGATTTTATTACCACTATATATTGCCACTTTATGGCCATGGAACAATATTTGTAAGATTACGTAACCCAAATCGGTCAATCTGTTTTGCCAGTTTTCAGTAAACCCCATCTAAACCGGAATTCTAGTAAAGAAGTTAGATACGTTCAGGTAGGCGACTACTTGATGCAGGGCGAAAGTCATGCAGAAAGCTCATCTAGTTTCTGCTTGACGTTCGCCCTGCATTAAGCCGCCACCTGTCTTCAACACCGATATTTATACTAAACTGAAAGTCCGGTTTAGAGGAGTTTTACTCTAGCTTATTTGTGATCGGTAACCATTTCGCCACTGGATGATCAGAGTGGAAGTGTCCGTCATTGTTTATTCGTAGAGTCCATACAGTATCAAAGGGTAAAACGCCCGAGAGGATTGGGAATGACAAATAGTACAGAGGGTTTCTAGAAGATCTGGATATACACTGTTTGCAAATGACATTGCACCGTTTTTCCGCATTCAAAGGATTAAACATCAAAGACTGTTGGCTAAGAGTTAGACAGAGCCCATATAACCGAGATAACGTTTGTTTGCCAAATATATTTACAGACTGGTTTATGTAAAACAAATTTCGACATTTTGTCCCCATTGAGATCTAGACAGATTTATCTCCGACTTTTTATTTAAATAAATCGGTTAGAAATAGCCCATGGGAACGCTGAATAGTTATTCGTCTTGTCAGAAAGGATCGTGTTTCTTTTGACTTTTATTTCCTCTGTTTTATACTCCACTATATGTGGTACTCTCTGGTTACGGCATACTGTAAAACATCGTTAACCCATTCCCTCATATTGATGCCTTTTGACGCCTCTGTAAAAGACGGTCTTTGAAACCATTGTGATAAATTGAACAATTGCTCCATTATGTATCCATCACAATGGTTTCCAACACTACACAATTCTAAACATTTACCTTCTGGTTAGTAAATGCTCCTTTTCGGTAGATTTATTCAAAGGGTTTGTGTCTAAAACTAGCCTATGAGGTAATGGGGTTAACCCGAACGGCCGCTACCCTATTTATCACAATGGTTTCAAAATGTGACTTTTACAGAGGCGTCAAAAGGCGTCAATATGAGGGAATTGGTTAAAGCTTACATGACAAGAGAGAACGATTATTAAAGTCTACCCCTTAACCTTCGATGTTTGTTCCATTTTGGCCACAATGATGTTTTTAACTTTCAGATTGATGCGTAAATGCGTATCGCTAACTATGCCCCTTGCGTTTATTTCATATCAGAAGATACACATGTATCACAATACTACTGTCCTATGCATCCAATATGCCAATAGCTGTCTCTTTATACGGCACATAATGCCTGCTGTTTGATTAAAGCATAATTGTGTATGCTGAACTGTATATAGCCGAGAACCTAAATGAATGAAGAGATTAGAATTAATCTAAGACTGCATTTATTTAGAAATGATGCATTCGTAGTTCATGTATATAGGCACATGGGAACAAAACATAACTTTAACTCCAAACCTAAGAAACCACATGATACCCTAATAAGCCTGGTCAAAAAGTGAAGACAGGCTGTTAATTTTCGACAAATTTGCCAAATTCATCAATCGATTGGATAAAAAGAAATTTCGGCAAATACAGTAGAGAAGAATGTAGATACATTTAAGCAGGTGGCTGCTTAATGCAGCCTCTTCTATGAGCTTTCTGCATGACGTTCACCCTGCATTTAGCTGCCACCTGTCCCCAAGACCGATATTTATACTAACCTAACGTTCAATATAATGGGGTGTTACTGTACACCTTACTGCATTGTTTTGATTACCCTCACCTACAGATGCCACTTTGTAATTTGCAAATGTTGACGTCACACTTTACAGCTGCTATACATTTTGATGATGGTATTGCAGTTAACCCTTTCACTGCCAGGTTTGCATATTATTGGATCTATCTGTTTATTGTTCAATTTGTCATATCTAAGCATTGAAGCAGTTTTGATCCAGATGTCACAACGTGTCGCTCGGCGTCTCATCTGAATCCAAACTGTTTGTAAAGGTTATCACAGTTCCGCCATTGACAGTGAAAGTCTTTACTTTTGTTTCTTAAAGTAAAAGGAAGTAATCAATCAAATCGTAGATCTATGCGCCTTTGAAATTGATAAAAGAACGAATGTTTTGATACTAAACACGTCAAAAAACCACCCGGGACCAGACGAAGTTGAATTGGCACCAAACCATAGTAATATAAAGAGAACAGCAATTCCCATAGCCGTCACAATGCCATAATAGACATGCAGTGCTTTGCTGGAAATTGTTTCAATTTACAGTGGAACCCGTCCTAAGCGACTTTATATTGATTGAACACAAAAGCAGGTGGTTGCTTAGTACAGGACAAATGTAATACAGAATGCTCATATAGGAGCTTTTTGCTCTACTTGTGACTTTCATTAAACTACCTTACAGACAATAATTTGACCTCTTTTTGGTGGTCGCTTAAGAAGGTTCTACTGTTTTTGGTTTTCCCTGCAGAAGTGTGTTATTCTTTACTACATATAAACTCTTCCTCGCATATTTGCAAACAGAGTAGACCCAGATCAGACGACACATGTAGGTCCCGACTGACCAGGATCTCCTCGGTTTGCTTATGGATTTATTATAGATCTAACACTACAGTTTCTACCAATGCTAAGAAGTCCTATTATATGTACATATACCCTTATAAAATCAGCTATACTTAGCAAAACTGCTAAGTACCCTAGGGATTATTTTAGAATTTTCCTTTTCACGGATGGTGATAACTTAATTTAATCTATCGTGATCATTGGGTTGTAGTTGTAGTCGTAGCTATAATCGTAGGCGTCGTCGGCGGCGGCGGCGCGCAAAAAAACTTTAATGTAGCCCATTACTCGAAAAGTATAAGCGGTATCAATATGAAACCTCATAGGTAGGTAGGTCTCATTGAGGAGAAGGCCCCTATATAAAAACCATAACTCTGGATTTCAAAAATTTGGAAACGTTTTAATTTAGCTGGACAAGCACCAAATCGGACGAGGGTTGGCGTCACAAATGATATTTATGTTTGGATACTTAGAAGTTTTGCTAAGTATAGTAACTATGCATGATGACATTATCTCTTCTACGAATATAGAACAAGGAAATGGTTAATTGGTACATTATTCTATAAGAATACAGTAAAATCTGTTTTAAAGGCAAACACCAGGGGTCGATGTTGCATCATTAACCAATAAATTATATTAAAAACGTTTAGAAATGCAAGAAATAACTATTACAACTTCATTTTTATTAACAATATAATATTTTGTTTAAAACTATATACATATCAATACTTGACTTTGTCATTTTTGTATCGCAAACCAGCTCATGGTCTATATACGAGTATACCGCCGGATTATTCCGCTCCTTAGTATATGGCAAATAAAAAAATTGTCAAAGGATATGTATATTACTAAAATGCTTAAGATCTTTTTAATTTACTTTTCCTGTAGTAATAATAAATATTTAGCGTGATGCAGTGTGTCGTGAATGTAAATTTTGCAAAACTCAACATGTCTGCCGATGTCTGCCTCTAAGAGCGAACATTGAAAAGAATACTTATATATAGTAGATCCTTAAGACAGATAGTGGCTAAATACAGGACGATAGTCCTGCAGAATGCTCCTAAAGAGACCTTCATCTTCATTAAGCAGCCATTTGTTGTGTTTAACATTTAACCTCATGGATATTTCCCTTTAACATATTTGCAAACAAATTGAACCCAGAGACTGCTCCGTTTGCTTATATGCAATGATACTAATCCACATTCACAATGTCTGCTATACCTTTCTGTTCATACTATTATTTCTACACTCAATATAGAGTGGAACCCCTCTAAACCGGCATTATAGAAGAGAAGAATTTAGATACTTTAAGGCGGTTAGCTGCTTAATGCAGGATGTAAGTCATGCAGAAAGCTCCTAGAGGAGCTTTCTGCATGACTTTGATCCTGCATTAAGCTGTCACCTGTCTACAAGACAGTAACAGTAAAACCTCTCTCACTCAGGATTCTAATAGCGAAGATGTTAGATATCGAAGACTCGCCTTCTATCGAGCCCCACCTGTTTTCCGAACCTTTCATTTTTGTGGGGGTTTTTACGCATGCGCAAGTGCGCACTACGTCATCAAATCATGAGTACCGTTGCTTTGTCTGTAAACATCGCCCCGTAGCTTTAAAAACGAAATATGCGTCATAAACAGGTCAATACTGTTTATTTTTCCTTCAACTATGCTAAACAAGAGAAACTTTTAATACTTTATTGAATATCAACATAAATTAAACAGTTTACCACATTGAACATGTTTAACAGCTCTGACCCCTTCGGCTTATGCAAAGGTCACGTGCCCATGATGAAATCACGTGACTGTGAATATTATGTTACAGTAAACAATTTCTTAAATAAAGGTTCGGAAAGCAGGTGATCTTTTTCTGGCAGCCCTTTTTGTTTTGGTTATGCGGGTGATGAAGAACACTGGATTGTTTGCGGATTAATAGATGCGGATACAATTACTTAGTTGTTTCAAGGTATGTATACAAGATTATTTTGAACTGCTGATTTATTATTTTCTTCAATATTCACGGTAAACGTTTTCTTTCCTGGCCAAAGATTAAGAGGTTCGGAATACGGTGAGACCATGCTACTTTTAGGCAGATGACTGCTTAATGCAGGATGAATGTCCGTCCTGCATAAAGCTGCCACCTGTCTACAAGACCGATACAGTTAAACTAACCTGAATTCTAGTAGAAAAGACGTTAAATACTTTTAGGCAGGTGGCAGTTTAATGCAGGATGAAATACATGCAGAAAGCTCATCTAGGAGGTTTCTGCACGACTTTCACCCTGCATTGAGCTGCCTCCAAAATCGATATTTATACTAAATTAAATCTTCGGTTTAAAGGGGTTTAACTGTATCTCACATATGGAAGGTAAATACACACACTCATATTTGTTCAGTAAGCAGTGTCTGAAAATAGGATTCTGTTATAAAATATGTACCCAGTTCGAATGCGTATTAATTTAAACTCAGTAACGCCAAAGTGGCAATTCATCAATCGCCATGCATAATTTATGTGTTTAACCCTTCGCTTGCTTTTCACGTCAATATACCTATCTCCAAATAGTGAAGACCCAGATAAGACAGCTGTCTCATCAGGGTCTGCACTATTTACAACTTGATTTTGCAACCAGTGCACTCCACAGCAGTGATTGCACAGCGAAATACTTGTAGACAGTGAAGATATATGTAATTATACAACAGAGCATGGGTAAAGAAGGAGAAATGGTTTTTTTAAAATTCAGCAAGGGAAGGGTTAGCACTTTACTTGATAGAGACGGGCGTAAACGCATTTGCACATAGAGTACACCTGGGCAAAATCTGGCTCCTGAAATTTTGATAGATTGGATTCTAGTTTATACCCTGACCAAAATATATTCATATAACATTTACAAACTTCTGCTGATCATTGTTGCTGTTTCTATCATTATTTCTAACTCGATCATTAGGTAAAGTGTTCTGTGTTTGTTTAGTGTGTATACAATTAATTTACAGTATGTTTATTCTGGTGTTAATTGTCCACATATGTTGAAATAAACACTACGCCAACTGATAGGGTGATTAATGATACAAATGATATTGATTTGACCTCGTCAAATATTTGTTGTCAGGCTAATACAAGGTAAAGAAATGACTACCGACATGGAATTGAATCTGTAAAAATCTATTCCATATATTGAAATTTATTCTGATAAATCAGCTATCAGTGCTGCAATTCAATTACGATGAATCAAATTAGTCAGACCTGATACCCAATATGTACCAGGACACTACTGTATTAACTCATTTCCTCATTATATAAACTTTGTAAACAGAGTGCCTGCGCTGTTTTGCTGATGAAATTATGTAGATCTCACTCTAGAGTTTCTGCCAAAGTCAAAAGCCGTGCGTTCATATACCATTAAAAAATCAGTAAATGAATATTCACTATGTCATTATAGTATACGTGAGTATTGAACAGGTAAAGGGTGACCATCCATGTGAGAAAGTTTAAAGTTAAGAACAATTAGCACTAAGTACTATAGAAATCAATGCATTTATATCTTTTGCATTTTGAATAGTAAACTTGATTTTACTTGATGCTTATTACATTCTTCTACAATGATTGGTTTAAATATGCATATATGATTTATTATTTAGTAAACAGAGCAATACATCTGTTAATCCTACCAACGGCGAGCGCTTATGGGATATTTCTGTGTAACTTTAACCTTGCATTAAGTTATCACTTTTCTAGGCGGGTAAACATGTTTAAGACTTTCCTTGTTCTATGTTTAGTCCAAATTTCAATACCTGCTAAATATTCATGGACAAAATAGTTACAATGAAACGTGGAAGGTGGGACCGTTTGACCATTTTAGAAAGTAAAGAAAGAGATCTTCCAAATTCAATTAGCATACAGAGCAGATCCTGATCAGACGGCTCCTACAGGAGCCGTCTGATCTGGGTCTTCTCTGTTTTCAAATATGTGAAAACACGTTTATATGAGGGAAAGGGTTAAATATTTCCGTAACTTCCTGAATCCTAAACATTCAAAGTGGGCTTACGTATCAGTGTTTGTCGATGTAATCCTGTCAGTAAGACAGATTTAAGATTGTAGTGAATTTATTAATGACAAATAGTGCAGAACCTACGAACCCTCTGTTCTTAGTCTACACCGTTTGCAAATGCAATTAAACCTCTCTAAACCGGAATTCTAGTAGAGAAGAATTTAGATACTTTTAAGGAGGTGGCTGTTTAATGTAGGGAGGCAGTTATGCAGAACGAGGAGCCTTCTGCATGACTCACCCTGCATTAAGCTGCCAACTGTCTCCAAGACCGATAGTTATACCAAATTTAACATCCAGTTAAGAGAGGGTTTACTGTACTGGTATTTTTTTGTTTCCTAAATTCAAGGAGGAAAGCTTGCCCGTAGTGCCGATTTTATACAGTAATGCCGATCTCCTTTGAGACACTCCATAAATCATCGAATATCATATATGTTGATGGTTATGGAACCAACTACACTTCGGTTTCCATCGCGTTTATTTCAAAGGTGTTTACAAATTCTGAAATGAGCCATAGTCTGTGATATGTTCATTTGATGGAATTTTCTGATGCATATCGTCTCTGCTCTAGCAAACTTGTCATGGGGCTTTACACTATGTACATATAGTAGAACCTGTTTTAAACTACAGTTACACCTCTCTATAACGGCCACAAAATTGTGTTAATAGTTCGTATTTAGGGAAGGTGGCTACTGAAAGCAAAGTGAAAGTAAAACGGAACGCTCTTATAGGAGCGTTCTGTTTTACTTTCATCTTGCTTTAAGTAGCCACCTGCCTTTAACACAAAATACTTGAGGTAATTTAGTGGCCGTTAAAGTGGCCGTTACTGTACCGTTAAAATAGGATGATTCTGACACTTACTAACAGTTGGTAGCTTATTGCAGTCCGAGGGTAATGCCGTAATCTCTTGTAAGTGGTTTTTGCTTTACTTTCGCCCTCTATAAAGCAACCACCTGTGTCAATAAATGCTGTTATGCACTGGTCTAACTTCACTTGACACTTAGATAATAGGGTATGTTGATGGTGCACAGAGAGTCTAGGTCGTTGGTTTGGTGTTGATAAGTCAGCATCTATGTCAAGTGTATAGATCGGCGGTTGGGTATTGATCAATCAGCACTTTCTCTAATGTGAAGATCAGTGCTCAGATGAGCGGGTAGACTGACAGAGCTGGACGTTGATTAATCGACCCGCATATCGGCGCATTGAAGGTGATCTATAGAATCAAGTATAATTATATTCTTCCAATAGCTAACATAGCCCCATTAGCAAACAGAGGCCGTCTGATCTGGGTTTTCTCTGTTTTCTAAGACGTATCTATGCATTTCTACGCCTTATCAAACATAGTAGACACAGATCAGACGGCTCCTATGAGCCGTCTGGTCAGGGGTCTGCTCGTTTTGTTATGCTATGATACAGATATGTGTCTACAGTTTCTGTCATGACCAAGCATTCATGTGTCCATGTGCTATTATAACAAATAATCTAATCAATATTTATGATTTCATTACTTCTTACATGAATATTCATGGTATAAAGGGTTAAAAGAGATTGTACTGTTTCCTATTAGATTATGCTCCAACGTATCTATGTTAATTCTTCGTCTATTATCGTGCATTGGTTATCCAATCAACTGAGTGTAAGTGATCTAAAGGACAATGTAATCATTACGTAAGTCAAACCGGTTAATTAAGTTTTATTATCTACGGTCATATTCATATACGTACCTCTATCATAATATTCACGACCTTAGTCTCATTTGCAAACAGCGTGGATCCAGATGAGACGCCGAGTAACTCGGCGTCTCATCAGCAGCCACGCTGTTTAGCACTCGATCAATAGTGTCCCAAAAGCCTGAAGGAATCGGAACACTCAACATTGCATCAGCTCCAATATTGAACAAATATTATTCATCACACAGCGGGATAAGGGTTAAAATACATATACCGTAAAGTAAATTACGTAAGTACATGCATTAGTTTATATACTTAGACCACGCATTCGATACATGACGTCAATGTCCAGAATGCATTGTCCTTTGCCACATATAGGTCAAGTTGCCGCAGGGGGTCTGGATGCTACATAAGCACACCCTGTTTTACGTAGTATTGGAATCTATTAGCAACTGACTTGTTCATCAATTTCACGATAACATTGACATATAACCTGAACTTAGCCATTTAAATTGATTATTCCTTTGAAACAAGCCGTCTTTTACTGATGAGATCTTATTCCTGCCTTTTTACGATCAAGTGGACTAATTAACATGACTTCTCGTACCGTGAAAACTGTACATTTTCTCATTTCCGCCGGCATATTGCAACTTAATTGGTTTATAATAAAAGGCATTCCCTGATTACATTCCTGAAAAGAGTTTGAATAACGTTTTACAAACTTCATTAATTATTCATCAATACGTGTGTTGGTATTTACAGCTGCGTTATTTAAGGTATTATATGCTATGGTGTTTTATCAATTTGCTTTTTTAAATCTTAATTAATACAAGTTTTGACGCATTTGTAAATGCGTTCGTTTGCTGTGTGCTCCGTTTGCCCCTGAAATTATATTCATTTAAATTTTCAGATTATTTCATATTTAAATAAAACAAGACCTTCATGATAATGGCATTACGTGCACTCAACTAATTAATATTAATGAAGTCGTTGTTTCTTGCATGAATATTCATCAGGTAAAGAGTTAAACACTGATACGGGTAATGCTTTGCTCATATGTCCGTACGCATTTATAAATAAATACAATTCTTCGAGTTTCACAGATCTTGAAAACCATGCGGTATATTACCGTGGCATTACTCCTCACAGTCGTAACTTCCGGTCACATGACCATCGCAATATGGAATAGTAAAGTAGTCAACATTGCACCAGGTCCTTATTTGAGCATACATTATTTATGTCGACAGCGAGTCAAGGGTTATACGTTCCTCAGTCGCTCTGTGAGTCAAACAATTCCCACGATGTCCTCAACCTTCGGCTTTACTTGACACTGTGCAGAAACTCGCACCAGGCACATGCGTTAGGTCTTGTCAACGCATTTACAAATCACGTGTCTGTTCAATGTTTACTTAGTCCGATTCGAGTAAGCCTTTTACAGTGTTACCGATAACGGTGCGTACTTACATATGCTGTTCTCTTTCTTTCGAAATTATTAGATAAATCTGAAGTTATTAGGTTAAGAAATTAAACGAATCATCTTATTTGTTATATTATAAAAGATGTGCCTGACCTAAATGTTGAATGTGTATGAGGGAAAGTTCTCATGTTTTTGTACATAAATGCAAACTGAGAAAATAAAGAGTATTTGGTATTGGTATTGGTACTTGTACTGGTACGTACTCAATACTAAAATCATCATTTCTTTCTACCAAACTCTATGTTGTGATCACTCTTTAGAATCGTCTCCTCGAGACGATTCTAAAGAGTGGTCACAACATAGAGTTTGGTGGAGAAATAAAGAAGTTATATTTGAAAATATTTTAACACACGCATCTGATCTAGAGCTCTGGCTTTTCGATACTATTGACCGAGTGTCAAACAGCTTTGGACCTAGTGATACACAGAGTTTCCCGGAGTCTCATTTCGTTTAAGTTCCTTTTTTTCAAATGCAGAGCAAATAGCGGGTAACGAGATCATTGTCAAGCAGCTTAAATCATGTAAAATACATACAGCCTGCATGTACTTTGAAATTAGCCCTGATCACAACGTATTTACTCAAACTCTCAAATTTCTTTCCGATTTTTCGATTCGTTTTAACTTTAAAAATCTATTTACCGAGTGCCAAATTGCTTATATCCTAATGAAATGACGTTACATCTCGGTCCAAGGTGTTTGCAAACGCATGCCAAGTCACGCTTATCACACTAATACTTAACACTTTCCTTTGTAAACGCCTTTTAACGCATTTGCTAACAGAGTAGACCCAGATCAGACGGTCCCTATAGGAGTTGTTTGATCAGGGTCTGCTCCGTTTGCCAATGGGATTTGATAGATCTGTTTCTTTCCTTTCTAAAATAGCAGCAATGTTCCATCGTCCATATTTCATTATAACTAGTGGGTCCATGAATATTCAGTAGGTATTGAAATTTGAAATATGCATAGAACAGAGAAAGGGTTAAATTGGATTTTTAAAATGTCTTGTTATGAATGTAACTTAGATTAGTTCTAGAGTAACGTTGGCGCTCGATAACAAATTACTTCCGATAAAGTTCTTGCGAACTAATGCAAGATGTTTATGAATATTTGGCTTCAATACAGGCGGTTAACATTGTTTATTTGAAATCTGTCGAGTTCGACCTTTGTTTATGTTCCTCTGTTTCAAGTTTATGGCCATTCAGTGCCTTGTTCTCTTGCTTCTTTATTTATTTTAGTTTTGAATTAGACTCCAAGGAAATGTTGATTGAAAACATTTGCAACCAACAGAAACATTGAACTAACATTTATACTTTAGACTATAGGCTCTATATTAGAATCGTAGGTAGAAAATACGCAATACAGCTAGAATACAACTAAAATGTGTTGGGTTTATATATTTGTCTGCCAAACCCTATCCAAAGCGATTATAATAATTTGCATTAAGATAGGATTTGGATGTATCTACATCCATCTTCAGAATCTACTTGGACAAGGGAAGAAAAACATACTTTGCCAGAAACTGGGATCAGAGCAAAATAAATGAAACACCGGGCACCAAAGTGTTCTAACCTTTTTACATTGAGATTACAAACTGATCCGATTTATTTTATTGAAGATATTGTATCCTGCTTATAGTCCAATTGAAATAGAAAACTTGTTTTTCACTCAGGCATTCGTGTTTTATATGTTGGTAGAGAAATGCACAACATTTCGTCTTTCTCTAAATCTTGATAGAGTTAGACATATTTATACGAATGGTTCAGGATCTATGTGCAACTCGTTCGTATGTAAGGTTTGTATGTCGAATAATCGGACCATCATATCCCCACCTAACTATATATTGTCAATACTCATTAAAATCGGTTCATGATTTCTCCATCAAATCCTATGTTGTAACTATACTTTAGAATCGTCTTCTCATTTCTCCACCTCTTCATTCTTCTTTGGTGTGATCAGTGTTTAGAATCACCTCCCCATTTTTCACCAAACCTTATGTTGTGACTACTCTTTAGAATCGTCTCTCCAACAAACCTTATGTTGTGACCACTCTTTAGAATCGTGTGTATATATCAAATAATCTAATCAGATCAACCTTTCTCCATCAAAACCAAGACAATTATAAAGTGTGGTCACAACATAGGGTTTGATGGAGTGACGATTCTAAAGTGTGGCCACAACATAGGGTTTGGTGGAGAGACACAGGAGCTATTCCAGAACTTGAAAAGCAAAAATGCATAAATTCAGTTGTTCTTTGAAACAGATTACTCATTGCTGTGGGCAGTGCCTGTATAGAACAGTGTGTTTTCTATTTCATTGTACCAGCCTTTCTATAAAGACTTTTCAATGGAGTTGTCTCGACCACTAGTTTCGGGAGAGAAAAATGAGCTTTGAAAACAATGATCAATTTACGCATCTTATCTGCTGATCAACCCTGTGGTGGCAAGTTTCTTATCCCTTTACTCCATATATACACCTTTCTACGCCTTTTCAAACAGAGCAGACCCATATCAGATGACTCCTTCTGGAGCCGTCTGAACAGGATCTGCTCTGTTTGCATATTAACTAATATAACTTATGATTCTACAGTTTCTGCCACGGCCAAACATTAATGTGTATGAATATTAATCTCATTAATGCTCAAGATGTCAGTAGTTCTACTATGAATATTCATGAGGTAAAGGGCCAATGGTGTACGTGTTGTTGGAAACGTTTGCCATGCGTCTGTACGTTGCCAGCCGTTGGGTGATTGTCTTCGTAACCACCGCTTTACGTTTACATTGCTAACCAATGTTTTAGTTTTGTTTGCAAACCGCCGTTTGATAGTTGCATTTCCAAACACAATTTATATGTTTCTCTTCTCACAAACGTTTTGGTTTTGCTTTAATTAGCTAACCATTGTTTCACTTTTGCTTTGCTAATGACCATTGGATTTTTGTTTGATCTAAACAGTTTTTGATATTTACTTTGCTACCTCTTGATTTTTATTTTGCTAAACACTGTTTGTATTTTACCTTGCCACCATTTGTTATATGTTTTACCGACATTTGTTTTTTATTTAGCTTGATACCAATCGAATATTCCGTTGCTAGCCACGGATTTTATTACGGTTGTCTTGTGCGTCTTCTCCAACAAATCCAGGTCCCCTCGAGATCGCTTGAAATGAATAAAACCCGCTACACAAGTTCCATTAATGACATATGCCTTCGTTTATCCCTAATATCGCTCGTACGCTATATAATTTACTCTCCGGATTGAGAATATAAGGTTGCTATTACAAGATGAAAATCGATAGAGTTGTTACACTGATAGTGGCTATAGAGGCACCATATTAACCATTTATTCTCCCGATGGCGACCTAATTGCCATTTGCAAACAGCCCGGGTCCAGATGAAACACCAAGTCACTCGGCGTCTTATCAGGATCCAAACTGTTTGACATTCGGTCAGTAGCTTCTCAAACGTTTGAACGAATCGGAAGTCAATGAAAACAACCTCATATCTGCGTTTAAGTAGATACCGAAACTGTAGGACTGGATAAGGGTTAGCCCATTCTTCATCGACAAAATGTGTCGTTGGCTTTAAATCTAAAATTATATTTTCTTAATTTGCTTCAAAATCTTAAAATATAGATATGATTCTACAGTTTCTGCCATGACCAAACATTCTTGTGTTTCTGCGGCATAATAAAAATAATCTAATTATCATACATTCTGTCATCATTTCTTACATGAATATCCATGGAGTAGAAGGTTAAGTCTGGTAAATTCAGCTGAATTAAGGACAAAAATAATGCCTTAAGGAAGACCCGTTGGAGTGTTTTGCATTACATTCGTCCTGCTTGAAGCAACCACCTGTTTCTTTTCAAAAACCTCGATGCTTATTCATTAAGCGTTCGCATGGTTTCATTAATGGCATGATGATAGTGATATAATTACAAATATCTATTTTGTATCAGTTTGGAGTTTGGTCCAACGTCGCTTTCCAGCCACGATGGCCAACTCAAAAATTCATAAATATAAAATTTCCAAACTAACGATTGCTATCATATTATAGATATTCAAAATTATTTCTCAAGACGTGTACAGTGTCGTAATAAATGTTACTTACTAGTATATATTGTGTATAGACGTTATATCGCATTTAACCCTTTATCTGAAACAGATGCACTTCACACATTTTTAAACAGAGCAGGTTTAGATTAGTAGGTGGTGTCTAGTCATTGTCTGCTCTGTTTGCTTACAAATAGAACTAATAATTCTGATTCTACTTAAGCCATCATGTGTTCAAATGCAAAAAGTCATCTAATTAATATTTATGATGTCATTATTTATAACAAGAATATGCATGAGGAAAATGACTTAGATCACTATCCTGTTGGTGCGTATAACTGCAGTACTGTTGCATTTCTCTGTCTCGTTGATTTATTTGACTTTGTCAGGAGAACTGTGCAGGCCTTGCTGGCCTTGACAAACCGGTGGGCCGAAGACGCGTTACCCGATCCGTGTCTTCAATGCTTTACTCTCTCCAGTAGTTTGTTATCACAACTTAACAAACAGTGTAAACCCCGGTCAAAGACACGACGTCTGATTTGGTTCTACACTCTTTGCCTTATATCTCGTGACAGCTTTATTATTCCCATTAATTGCATGCAGTTCATGTGATCTTTGGTAATTGTATACGTCTCGCATCCACCTTTCCATAAAACATATCAATAGCTCAATTTATCTTATTAAAATCACTAGTTCATGTCGAAGAACGTATTAGACGTAATTAACTCACAGTAAAATCGATTGATTGAATGAGAAGCCGAGTACCACAGGTGGAAGTTCTGAAGACGAAACGAGCTGGCAGAGGAATAAATCCAACAAGTCAGCTGTGAATTACCGCCAGTTTGGAGGGGGATATCCGTGTATTAACTAATAAAGACCTTTTATCTCTGGACTTATAAATTATACAGCTTAGATTCTGGGAAGGGGCGCCGAAGATTCGATTTTTACGGCGACTTTTGTGCTTTGATTGCAAGATATTTTTTAGCAGGATCACCTGGTCTGCAGACTGGAACAAACGCTGCCTTATTTTCTCTTATGCATGGTTACTTAAACTGGAACCGGCAGTTATTCGGTGATTAATGTGTTCTTAATTGGAAGTTATGAACCACTGCGCGAGGGAGCTATCGGCGATAATTCTAACTGGTGTTACTGTTGAATTGGATCTTAGCTGTTTAAAATGTGCTCGTTTCAATGTCTTGAATATATCGGATTGGAATTAACTTGTGACAGCTGTCAAACAATGCATATCCTCTGTAGACATTTTAAAAGGTGTTCTAGATAGGACACTCAACTGGCGCAACAAAATGAATAAATGATTTATCGTTTAAAATGTCAGTTAGTAATGGCTTGCGATGTGTCAAGGGCCGAGCCGAAAACTATTGTTAAGATCTGCTGTGTGAAAACGAACACTGTAAAAACATACCAGCCGTCGCTCTAAAAGCGTGGTATTCGTTACACAAGTAAACACAATATTTTAGGCTCTGATTGGTGAACAGAGTAGAATATGATTAGACACGGCGTTTTGAACATGATTGTGATATGGTTCTTTTCTTTTTTCAAAGCGTATAGTTTGGTTTGAGTATAGCGGGTGTCACATGTCTTCTTTAGAATTACATAGCAACAACAGCGTCAAATGGTCAAACAATGTGGACCCGTATGAGACGCTGAACTAATCGATGTCTCATGTCGATTCAAATTGCGTGCAAAGGTTATTATAAATCCACCTACAGAATGTAGTTACTCTTTCCTTCATATAAACGCATTTTCTCGCATTTACAAACAGAGTAGATCCTGATCAGACAGCTCCTATAGGAGCCGTCTGATCAGGGTCTGCTCTGTTTCCTTTTGGCATGATATAGATATGAATCTACATTTTTTTTGTCAAGCAAAAACAAATATTTGAACAATTTATCTTATAAAATTCAGCTGATAAATATTCATGAAGCCATTTTTTCTTTCATGAATATCGAACAGGGAAAGGGTTAATACAATTTTATCGCTACGCCTCGGTGTTTTTCCGGTTTGATGTGAGAGGTGTAATCCTCAAATGATTTTCAATTTGTCTCCTTTGACGTTCTCAGAGAAAGTGTTTATGCATGCCACCCAAAGTGTCTGTATTTTGGCGAATATCACTGATGTCTTCACATAACTCTTTCCCTCATATAAAAGCATTTTTCAATCATTTTGCAAATATAGTAGACCAAGATCTGACGGCTCCTTTAGGGACGACTCTGTTTGCTAAAACAATTTGTTATATATGTTTCTTTAGTTTCTTAAATGGCTACAATGCTCCACCTTCCATATTTCATTATAACTATTTGTCCATGAGTGTTCAGTAGGTATAGAAAGTTGGAATAAACATATAGAACAGGGAGAGGGTTAATCAATGACAATATTAGTGTTTATGACGTCGATTGAGACCTGGCTGACACTTGCATATAGTTTGGATCTAGATGAGACGCCGAGTAACTTGCTGTCTCATCAGGACGCAATGGTATAACACTCGAACAATATGTTCTCAAACAGCTTAACCCTTGCTTCATGATTATACAGTAAAACCTCTCTATAACGGCCACTAATTAGTTGGTATTTAGGGCAGATGGTTGCTTAAAGCAAGGTGAAAGTAAAATAGAACGCTCCATTGCTTTAAGCAGCCACCTGCCTTTAACTCAAAATACTTGGTGTAATTTAGTGGCCGTTATAAAGACGTTTTACTGTACAACAAATGTATTTATGGATATTTATGATTTTAATATGTATAATAGCATAAGAACAACAATAGTTTGGAATCTGATAAAAACTATAGAATTACATCTTTATTTGTCCATAAGCAAACAGAGCAGACCCAGATCAGACGGCTCCTATATTAGCATCTGATCTTGGTCTTATCTGTTTGCAAGTGGATTAAAAAATTGAAAGTTTGTAAATTACAGCAGCAGATTAGGATTTAAGGAAGCATTTTGTTTCTAGAGGTTAAGCGCCATACAAGTCACACAATGAGAATCACTGTGTTTGAAGTGAGTAAAAACTCGGCTATTCGACCACTCAAATGCGTATCATTGTTGATCTTTAAGACAGATGGGAGCTTATTGCATAGTGAACTTCGTGCAAAAGGCTCCTCCCGGAGCTTTCTGTATGATATTCACCTTGCATTAAGCAGGCACCTACTCTGTTTGTAAAATATATATAAGAGAAAGGGTCAATACAATATGTTAATACTTGTTTTCGTTAAGGTATTTAAGGACGGGAACATTTGGAGGGAATCTAACTCACGACCTAATAAGTCAGCTGCAAAATTCTTTTCAAATTACCACGCCCTTGAAAGTATGACCAAGACAAAACAATTAAAGATGTTTATTGCTCTAAAACGTGAATATAATTTATTATGTTATTAGCAAAGTCATACTCCGATGTCTGTCTTTCCTTCTTAAAATCTTAAGTTTACTTAACCCTTTCCTCCATAGGCTATTTTTAGACGCAACCTCTTGGAATAAATCTACCGAAAAGGAGCATTTACTAGAGAAAAGTATTTTTTTAGAATTTTGTAGCTTGACACCATTGTGATAAATAGAGGAGTTGCTCCTATAGGAGCAAATGCTCTATTTATCACAATGGTTTCAAGAAGTGGTTAATCACAGAGGCGTAGAAAGGCGTATTTATAACGGAAAGGGTTAAGTAAATTTTGTCTGCAAAATGTTTTTATCTCCTCATTTGTTTTTCATTTACATTCAAAAGCAGTGTTCACTCGTGTCAACGAGTCAGACAGTTTGAATCCCGAACAAACAAACAATTTTCCAACATTTCATTTTGTATGTTTGTCACAAAACCTTTTCTGAAGTGATAAAATAATTATCAAATGAATTGATTCATTCCTTAACTGCAGCAGAATCTAGCTAAAGCGACCGCATGATTGACTGACATAGGGGACTGAAAAAGTAGGTGATTATGTAATGTAAGGCTAATGTGATACGAGCAACTGCTGTAGGAGCTTTCTATTTCCCATTTATCCTGCATAAAGCTACAACCTATTTTAAAATTCTAGAATTAAGACTTCTTTTGAGTGGTGATATTAGCGAGACTTTACAGTACCTTTTTATGAAACTGTTAACAGAGTACAAACCTTTCGACGAAACACAGTAAAACTTCTATATAATGACCATACGAAATATGTCTAACTTTGAGTTAATGCAGGAAGAAAGTAAAACAGAAAGCTCCGTTAGGAGCATTTTGTGATACCGTCGTAATGCATTAACCCTTTCCCTCATATAAACGTGTTTCACGCATTTGCAAACAGAGTAGACCCAGATCAGACTGTTCTGTTTGCTAATGGTCTTGATAAATCTGTTTCTGTACTTTCAAAAATGGCTACAATGGTCCACCTTCCTTATTTCATTAGAACTACTTTGTCCATGAATATTCAGTAGTATTTACTAAGTGTTCGTTGTAGAGAGAAGTTACTGTATTTGAGTGGCGTGCTTGTTACATTGATGAAGCTATTTTCTTTTCTGGATAACTTGACACGTGTTCATTTGAAAATATTCATTTTGTAAATATTTATTAACGGCAAAATGCTCCCGAGAATTGCGCTCAATTAAAGTTGGATTTATTCCAAATTTTCTTTTGCCACGGTGTCATTTTCACAAGTGTCTAAGACGTTGTAAGGCAATACTGCAATATTTATCGTTTTGGCATGCCACTTCAATCTTCGACAGCTGAAAATGATGTTATTCCTAATTCTGAAAGGCTTTTAGGCCCCAAGGTTATAAGACATTTTCTAGTCTGAGATCATTCTCAGTATTTGATTGGTAAGTATTTTAGCTTAGACTCAGAAGTTTTATAACCTCATACATAGATACATTTAAGTCATAAATAAAGTTACATGTATGTCTAATGTCTAACAATTTAATTTTGAAATCAGTGAAGACCCAGATCAAATTGGTTCTAGAGGAGCCTGTTTTTATGTTTCAGATCAATATATTCATTTTCAAGTATCGTAGAGTATGGATTTCAAAACTAAGAATAATGTTTTGAAAGTTGAAAATTCTTTGCGTTTACTTTTAAGATTCAACGGTTTAACTTTTAGAATTCAATTGTTCAACTTTGGGATTCAATTGTTCAGGATTTAATGGTTAAACATTTTAGTTTGCTATGGGCTAACCCTAGGATTCAATTGCTCAACTTTAGGATTCAGTTTTAATTCAAGATTCAATTTAAATTTGAGATTCAATTCATCTTTAAGATTCAATGATTTAACTTAAGAATTCTATAAACTTTAGGATTCATTGACATTAACTTTAGGATTCATTGGTTTAACTTTAGGATTCATTTGCATTAACTTTAGGATTCATTGGTTTAACTTAAGGATTCATTGACATTAACTTTAGGATTCATTGGTTTAACTTTAGGATTCATTGGCATTAACTTTAGGATTCATTGGTTTAACTTTAGGATTCATTGACATTAACTTTAGGATTCATTGGTTTAACTTTAGGATTCATTGACATTAACTTTAGGATTCATTGGTTTAACTTTAGGATTCATTGACATTAACATTAGGATTCAATGGTTTAACATTTTACCCGAAAGAGACAGCTGTTGACACCTTTACAAGCAGAGTGGCCATGTAGTAGCCCACTGACCAAGGTCTGCAGGGTGGCCATGTAGGAGCCCACTGACCAAGGTCTGCAGGGTGGCCATGTAGTAGCCCACTGACCAAGGTCTGCCGAGTGGCCATGTAGTAGCCCACTGACCAAGGTCTGCAGGGTGGCCATGTAGGAGCCCACTGACCAAGGTTTACAGAGTGGCCATGTAGGAGCACTGACCAAGGTCTGCTTTGTTTGAAATTACAATTTGTATATAGGTCTGGCTCTACAGTTTATGTCGTTGTCAAAATTAAACAATTCATATGCTGCAATGAAAATCCACTTGATAAATTTTTATCGCGTCATTATTTTTTACATAAATATTTACGAGGTAAAATGTTAAAATCGTTTTACATAATATTCTAGATCTTTAATACTGGTTTAATCGATGATCGCATCATATCTATGCACAATTTATAACCTTCTACTTGCAATCACCTGAATATTAACTAAACCATGCTTAAACAATTCTTTATTTTATAACACTGATCGATTGCAATTTCCCCTAATTCCGATTCGATTAATCCTTTACTCCATAAACGCGCCTTTCTACACCTTCGCGAACAGAGTAGACCCGGATCAGACGGCTCCTATAGGAGCCGTCTGACCTGGGTCTGCTCTGTTCGCTTATGATATAATATAGATATGATTATATCATTCTACAGTTTTTGCCTTGGCCACAACTTCCTGTGTCCATGAACTATTATAACATATTAATCTAGTTAACACTCATAACGTAATTATTTCTTACATGAATAATCATGGATGAAAGGGTTAAGCTTTTAACCCTTCGCTTGCTGAATTTTAAAATGCATTTCTCCTTCATTGTCCATGCCCTGCTGTATAATTACATATATCTTCACTGTGTACAAGTATTTCGCTATGCAATCACTGCTGGTTGCACAATCAACTTGTAAATAGTGCAGACCCTGATGAGACAGCTCCTGCAGGAGCTGTCTCATCTGGGTCTTCACTATTTACAGGTTAGTAAATTGACGTGAATGGCAAGCGAAGGGTTAAGAAACTGTCGAGTGAGTGTCAAATAGTTTAGATACTGATGACATGCCGAGTTACTCGGCGTGTGATCTGGATCCAAGCTGTTTGCAAATGCGAGTCACTTCACGTTTAGCTGGATAAGGCTTGGGGAGCTTTATTTTCCATTCCTGTGAACAGTGATAGACATTAACACGACAAGCAATCTTTAATTAGACACAGTTTTACAGGCGATGCAGAAAATCTAAATTAAGTATTGTTCAGTGGAGTTTATATTCGGGGAATAAATCCTGCTTCAATCGCGCAAGCACTTGAATTCCAGTGATGAAACAAACAATGGAAAGTTTAAAGCATGTTGATGCTTTTGCAACGGAGTAGAGCTAGATCTGAGTTGTGCAAGAGCTATCTAATCAGGTCTGCTCTGTTTGCTAATGGCATTCTATCGATCTGATTCTACATGTTCTGTGTAAGCCAATCATTTCGTTTAAAATTTACATTATAGAAACTAAATTTAATTAACGAATATCAATTAAAAGGCCAAAATTAAGCATACACATACTGCAAAAAACTACTCGATAAATATAGCTGAATTTGATCAGGGTCGGCTCTGTTTATTAGTTCTTACAGTACTGATTTTAATTCTATTTTTGATTGCAGCAAATGTCTTATATTTATATGATCAACATTAATACTCAGTGATTAAACCATAACCTGTTATCAGGATCAACTTGCAAACAGTTTGGATCCAGATGATATGCCGAGTAAATTGGTGTCTCATCTGGATCCAGACTGCTTAACACTCGGTCAATAGTCTCTCAAGTTTAAGCAAATCGACAGCAATCAAAATTGCATCAGATCCAAATTTAAGCAGGCAACATTTTTTTTACAACAAGGGTTAATATATATAGTTGGTGGATGCCTGCATGGATATACAGTAGAACCCGGCTTGAACTTTAACGTGCTATGGGCGGATGAGTTAATACCTATGCAAACAGTTTGGATCCTGATGAGACGCCGAGTAACTCGGCGTCTCATCAGGATCCAAACTGTTTGACACCCTGGTAACATTTTCCTGTAAGGCAGATAGTAGCTTAATGCAGATAAAAAATTATGAAGAAAGTTCCTGCATTATGCAACCACCTGCTTTTAAGTCTCCTATTTTTCAATACATGAATGTCCGCTGAGAACAGGTTTTACTGTACTTCATGAAAAACGTTTATCCCGGTCTACAACGGGCATTTAAAGTAAAGTAACTTTTTGCACATTCTCTCCACCCAGGGGTTAAAATGGGTACCTGTGAGGGTCATTCGCCGGTACTGCGGCTGCATGACTGCGCCATATGTTAGCAGTGCTCAATATTGTAGGCCAATGACTCAATGACCAGGGGAGTAAATGTACAGTCGGCTGAGCGGTCATTCGGACTGAAAGTAGACTATAACTAGGTACTTTACTTTTTTTTAACTTTTCCTGCCGTTTAGGCCATATGACTGGAGACAGCTTAATACAGGGTTGAAATAATGCAGACTATATCTCTAAATGAGTTTCAGTCATTATTTTACACTGCACTAACATTTACCGCGCTATAAAACAAATTACATCCGCTCAATCGGTTTGATTTGACTTCTTCCGATTCGATTAAACTTTAGAGAAACTATTGGCCGAGTGTTAAACAGCTCGGATACTGATGAGACGCCGAGTTACTCGGCACCTCATCTGGATTCTAATTGTTTGCAAATGCGAGTCATGTTGCAGATAGGATAAGAATTAACCTATTACTCCATAAGTATTCATGTAAGAAATTACGACGTCATGGATATTAATTAGTTTAATATCGATAATTTAGCTTATAAACAAAAACCGATTTGGCCATGGTAAACCCTGTAGAATCAGACCTTTATCATTTAATAAACTAACAGAACAGATCCCTAGTACGAACCATCTGATCTGGGTCTTCACTGTTTTCAATGGCGTTAAATGGCGTATTTATGGAGTAAAGGGTTAAGCAGTCAGCTTATTTTGATGACACACACCCCCCCCCACACACACCCCCCCCCCCCCCCACACACACACACACCCCCCCCCCTCCCTTCCAATCCGTTATTTACTAGGATACCGTCTCAGTGAAATTCTACTGTACCAACCTATTAACACTGTAACATCTAAATTCTGTCGAATAAGTCTGCTAATATTTGTCTATCGATATATGAACACTTTCTCTGATAGAACCGCCATTACAGACAGAGTAAATCCGGTTCCGGTAGGAGCTGTATGATCAAGACCAGGGTATGCTCTGTTCGCTAATTGAATTGTGAGCAGTTGGTTTGACAGTTTGTGCAACCACCAAAATGTCTTGAATTCATATACCATTACAAAAATCAGCAAATAAATATTAATTCCGTCACTAGTTCTTAAAGGAATATTCACAAGGCAAAAAGGTTAAGCGAACAATAACAGCCAACAAATTGAAAGCAAATACATTAATTTTATTTTCCTTGCACTACCCGGGAAATCAATTGTCTTCACCGCTGTGTCAATATTCTTTTTCTTTAAAGCTAGTCTGGATTGTGAGTTTGCAAACTTGTTTAAGGAATACGTCAACGTATCGGGATCTATATTATCTGTATTGTTGTGTAGTATACGTGAAGTTGACATCAGTTATACCCATCTAAACCGGACACTAAAGTTAGTATAAATATCGGTCTCGGAGACAGGTGGCAGATTAATGAATGGTGAAAGTCCTCTAGGAGCTTTCTGCATGACTTACATCCTGCATTAAGCAGCCACCT
The DNA here is from genome assembly GCA_963576725.1 of Azorinus chamasolen. Lineage (NCBI taxonomy): Eukaryota > Metazoa > Mollusca > Bivalvia > Cardiida > Solecurtidae > Azorinus > Azorinus chamasolen. Next base: position 83,457,849 of record OY755243.1, on the reverse strand, counting down.
GCATAACAGTATCTAAATTATTATTTACTTGCATTCCGGTTTAGAGGAGTTTTACTGTATTACATATGTAAACTCATAGATAATGGGGTGTGTCAGGACCAATTTGAAATTCAGTAATACATGTATGTATGTGGAGAATGTCAATTACTCAAATCTCAATTCTTCACCAACCCTATGCTGTGACTACTCTTTAGAATCGTTTTGAAGAGGCGATTCTGAAGAGTGGTCACAACATTTTTGTTGTTTAGTAAATATTTACAAATATGATGTTTAATTATCTTCGGTGTGAAACCGTGTAAAAATTATTTTTCTAAATCTATACTATTTACAAAGAAATTGAAGTACATGTAATTTTTTCTCGTTGTGTGATTTTTATCATATACAAGTATTTAGTATTTACTATCCCGCTAACCGCAATCCGACTCACACTTGCAAACAGTTTGGATCCAGATAGGACGCCGAGTAAATCGGCATCTCATCAGGATTCAAGCTGTTTGCCATTCCGTCAATAGTTTCTCAAAAAGATTAATCATATCGGAAGTAGTCTAAGATGGTCCAAGTTAAGCACACATTTAGTACAGAAAAAACGCTCTAAACCGACATTCTAGTAGGGAAGAATTTAGATAACTTTTAGGCAGGTTGCTGCTTAATGCAATGTGAAAGGCATGCAGAAAGCTCTTCTAGGAGCTTTCTTCATGACGTTCACCCTGCATTAAGCTGCCACTGTTCCCAAGACCGATATTTATACTAAATTTAACGTCCAGTTTAGAGGGGCTTTACTGTGTTTTACAGCGGGGTAAAGTTTCAGATTTATAATAAAACTCATCGGTCTGGCATTGTCATGATTCTTCTCTTCAAATTAAGGATATCGCATTGTAGTTTACAGAGAGGGTTCAATTATTTCTTGGTGAAATGTGAAATTATCAGCCTACTTTCAAATTATGTATCGATTTAAATCTATTTGTAGTGAACGTTTTATGCAATATATCTCTTCGTATGTGAGTATAATTTGATCAGAATGGAATTTACCTTGCTCGTCGTTTAACCCTTTCCCTCATATAAACGTGTTTTCACGCATATGCAAACAGAGTAGACCCAGATCAGACGGCTCCTAGAGGAGCCGTCTGATCAGGGTCTGCTCTGTTTGCTAATAGAATTTGATAGATCTGTTTCTTTACTTTCTATAATGTCTACAATGTACCACCTTCCAGATTTCTTTATAACTATTTTGTTAATGAATATTCAGTAGGCATTGAAATGTGGCCTAAATACAGAGCAGAAAAAGGGTTAAACTTTGCGATGGGAAAAACGTAACATCCATTGAGACGCGCTCGAAACTGCTGGCCCATTTTGACGTTGAGCTGCCTGTAGGATTTTACAATACTGTCGGAATTGAATTATCTCAAGCGTACCTAGGAAGGATCAGCAATGAATTTTCTCTAACACTATGTGTCTATGCATATTTTCTTCAGACTTGTTGCGACAAAAATATAGAACTTCACCTTATGGTGTGGCATGTAATGAACAAATACAGCTGTTGAGATGTTTATTTTTCCTGCTATTGGTGTTGCAGATTCTGGTTTAAAACTGTTGGTACGGGATCAAGCGAGCGTGCGTGTGAAATGGATTGAATCCGTGCAATAGATTTCACCCTTAATGTGTACGAGGCGCTTGCAAACAGTGTAGACCCAGATCAAAGTGTTCAGGAGAGAGCCCTTTGATCAGGATCTGCGCTAGTTGTAATTAAGTCATTTTCGTCAGTGATACATTTTGAAAAAGATTTTGTTGAATTGATAATGAGAAGGGGAGGAGTCCGTTTTAATTGTTCAACTGTTTCAGGGTTAAAATCACGAGATAACATTGACTTTCATGTTCTATAACAGTGACGCAATTTCCCTTTGGAGACTACTCCTGTCAGACTAATTAACTTCTCTCAGGGATGTGGATTGCAGTGTTTGCAAAACTTCTGTTAGGGGATTTTCAGATTGAATTGATGAATCCCCCTACGCCCGCTGGAGAAGTTTTTGTTTTTTGCGACAACTCTTGTGTTTAGTTAAATCGGCGGGGGAAATATCATCATTCAAACGATGGATAGATTTCTTAAGGCGACGATCTACAAGAAGGTGCCCAACTCTCAATCGGAAGTAGAACTATTGGAATCCGGAGTAGCGCTTCCCACACTCCACGTTGAAGAGTATTCCTCTGATTCAACTCTTTGCGGGTACGTGACCTTATTAGTTTTGTGAAACATCGATTTTCGATATAAAATAATATTGTTGTTCATGGCGGCAGCTATAGCTCGTCTGTTAACCCTTAAACTGCTGTGAAAAATAATGTATGCTAACACTTGGATCTGGTGCAATTTTTATTTCTCAAGATTCGAGATTATTGACCGGATGTCAAAGAGCCTGGATCCTGATGAGATACCGTGTTACTCGGCATCTGACCTGGATCCAAGTTGTTTACAATTACGAACCAGGTTGCTGATAGCGGGGTAGGGGTTAACCCCGTTGATCTTTTCCCTGTTCTAAATTTAGTCCAAATTTCATCACCTATTGAGTATTCCTGGGCAAATTGAAGTATGTAAGGTGTAATATTGTAGCAGATCTATCAACTTGCATTAGTAAACAGAGCAGACCCTGATCAGACGGCTCCTGTAGGAGCCGTCTGATCTGGATCTACTGTTTGCAAATGCCTGAAAATTCGTTTATATTAGGGAAAGGGTTAATGCTGAATATTCAGGAAAGTGGAGTGACATATCAGTGTCCATAGAATATGAAAGGCTTTAACTCTTTCTGCCATGAATATTCATTTAAGACATAATGACGTCATGAATATCAATTGAATTACAATGTAACTTGTTGTTATAGCAGAGGGACATATGAATTAATAGCCATTGCAGAACGTGTAGAATTGTATCTATAGTGTATCATAAGCAAACAGAGCAGACTCTGATCAAGTCTGATCTGCATCTACCCTGTTTGCAAAGTCATAGAACGGCGTATTTATGGAGGAAAGAGTCAACTTTGAGGAATTTTAGAGACTTTAATTTGAAAACTCGTTTAAACTGTTTGCAAATGCCAGTACACCGTGTTTGTTTCATGCATTCAAAGAGTTGACTCTTTATCCGTTAGGTAACTGTTGTCTACTTAAATGTCGTCTGCTTCAATTTTGCTATAACTGATTTCAGACAGTTTGTTATAATTGAAAATGCCAGCTATACCAATTTCATCAATCACAAATTCTCACACATTGAGTGGCAAGATTTAAATAGAAAAGATAGAATATATTCAAGGTGAAACAAATGATCGACAAGGCTAACATATAAGCTATAAATGAAGTGTGTTATAGCGAGCGCGTGAGTGGGTGGGGATGGTTTATCCCTTTATAACGTGAATATTCATGTAAGAAATAAGAAAACCATGCATATTAATACTCATAGTACTTGCGAACTGGTAATTTTGGCCGTGGCAGAAACTGTAGTATCATGTAGTATTTATAGTATATTATGGCCGAACAGATCAGACCCTGATCAGACGATTCTTACAGGAGCCGTCTGATATGGGTCTGCTCTGTTTGCAAAGGTGTAGGAAAGCGTATTTATGGAGTATGCGTATTTATGGAGTGAAAATGTTAACCCGTTACACCATGAATATTCAGATTAGAAGTAATGACGTCATCCACCTTTTTGTCATGGTAGAAACTGTACAGGCAGGTACAGCAGAACATGTCTTAACCATTCGCTTGCTGAATTTTTAAATACATTTCTCCTTCTTTACCCATGCCCTGTTGTATAATTACATATGTACAGTCGGCTGAGCGGTCATTCGGACTGAAAGTAGACTATAACTAGGTACTTTTTACATATATCTTCACTGTGTACAAGTATTTCGCTGTGCATTAACTGCTGTGGAATGCACTGGTTACACAATCAACTTGTAAATAGTGCAGACCCTGATGAGACAGCTCCTGCAGGAGCTGTCTCATCTGGGTCTTCACTATTTACAGGTAGGTATATTGACGTGAATAGCAAGCGAAGGGTTAAGCGCCATTTATTTATTGAACATAGGGGTCTTAAAAAGCGGATAGTTGCTTAATGCAGGGCAAAAGTAATGCAGAAAGCTCCTATGGGACTTTTCTGCATTACTTTTGACCTGCATTAAGCTACCACCTGCCTTATATACCCATAATTAGATTTCTTAAGACAGGTTCTACTGTATATAGGTGTATCTATGAGAGAAATGTCTCCATGAGGTAAACCAATTTACGCCATGTCCCAAAGGAGAACACAAGTAAACCGTGAAGACCAAGAGGGTTTCTCCAAGGTGCCTTCTTATCAATGTATTCACTGTTTGATTCACCATTTATTTTCTAAACGTCACAACGGCTAAAGAATTGTTGGGGAAACACAGTTTAAAGCGACAGTTTCTACTTGCAACGTGTTGTAAAATGCCTAAAATTACATAAATCATTAGTTTATACGCTGAAAAGAAACCCAAATCGAATAAAAACCAACGAAAACAAAACTTCCATGTGTTTAATATCTAAGACTTGATGTTTTTCGGCAATAAGTATTAGTATTTATTCGGATTGCATTTTACTTCCATTAACCCTTTTGCTGCCAAACTCTGTCGTCTGCTAACTTTGTCGTCTGCTACAAATTTTCATTATTTTGATTTTCTTCATTTTTGTTTCGAAAACATAGTAACAGTAACAAACAGTTTGGATCCTGATGAGACGCCGAGTTACTCGGCGTCTCATCTGGATCCAAACTGTTTGCATAGGTAATCACAGATCCGGCATTGGCAGCGAAAGGGTTAACAGTTGGACATAGGCCAATAATATTTTGTTGTAGAACAAAAAGTGTAAGTATCGATGAAAACTGTATATTTTGTATCTCTGGGGCATATATAAGTGCAATCTTCATAATAATGATTGAAAATAACACATTCCAAGTTTTATTATATTATTGAAAGTATACGTTTAGTATAGGTGCTATCACTTAACCCTTTCCCTGTTGCATAATCATGTAAGAAATAATGACGTCATGAATATTAATAAGATTATTTTTATAATGGCATATGAACACAGGGTAGTTTGCCTCTGGCAGAAGGTGTAGAATCAGATCTATATTACACCATAAGCAAACAGAGCAGACCCTGATCAGACGGCTCCTATAGGAGCCGTCTGATCTGGATCTACTCTATTTGCAGACGCGTCAAAATGCGCTTACATAAGGGTTAAACATGTTTTAGACTCATTCAAAGTGCTTATTTCAAGGATAACCCCATAGGGACGCCTTGTGTCACCTTTGCCAACAGAGTAGACCCAGATCGGACAGATTCCGTAGGAGCTGTCTTATCATCATGGTCTGCTCTGTCTACTGTAGATGGATTCTATAGTTCCTGCCATGGTCAAACACTTCCTTGTTCATAAGTCCTCTATAATAATCCAGTTAGTGTTTATTAATACATGTAATCATCATAAAATCATTAATTCATCCAATAAAGGGCTAACCCTTTCCTTCATATAAACGTGTGTTTTCACGCATTTACAAACACAGTAGACCAGGATCAGACAGTTCCTATAGGAGCTATCTGAACAGGATCTGCTCTTTTTGCTAATGGAATTTGAAAGATCTGTTTCTTTACTGTGTAAAATGGCAACAATGTTCTACCTTACATATTTCATACTTACTAGTTTGTCAATGAATAGTCAATAGGTATTGAATTTGGAATAAGAATAGAACAGGAAAAGAGTTAACCGGATTTATGTCGATGGATATTGGTGTCAAATGATAAAACAGAACCTCTCTAAATAGACCACTTAAACTATGACTATTTCCGGATATTATGACAGGTAGTAGCTTAATGCAGGGCAAACGTTATGCAAAAGGAGTCCAATAAGAGTTTTTATTGCATTACATTTGCCTTGCATTAACGAACCACCTGCTTTTAAAGACTCCTGTGACAATAAATGAAGTAGTCGCTTTATCAAAGATCTACTGTATTTAATTATTTATATCATTTTTATACAAGTTAAGATACGGTTTAAGCTGTATTGCTCGTGTAAGCATTTGTTATTACTTAAACCGAGGTAAAGGACATACAGTGAAACCTCTCTTTCAGGCAATCTCCTTTGTTTTATAAGACAGTTGGTAGCTACTTCATGCTCCAACCGTTGACGCTTTACTCCCTACATGCATATACACATACACACTTCGATAACTCGAACTTCAAGAGGCCATACATATTAGTTCGAGATAACAGGAGTTCGAGTTATCCGATTTCTAAAAAGAAGAATTCCTCAAGGACACAGCTTAATGCAGATCTAAAGTAATGCTGAAATCTCCTGTAGGAGCTTTCAGCATTACTTTAGACCTATATTAAGCTGTAACATCTGTTTATAGATATCTGTAGCGATAAATTTTAGTCACCAATTCTGTTTTGTAAGTTTTGGAAGGACTGAACTTTGTGTTCGAGTTATCCTGAAGTTCGAGTTATCCGAGTTCGAGATATCGAAGTTCAACTGTATTTGCAAACAGAGCAAACCCAGATTAGATAGATCCTGTAGGAGATGTCTGATCAGGATTTGTGTCATGGCCAAATATCCCATTGTTCATATGCTACTACCAGTATTCAACAAACCATTATTTCTTAAATATACAAAATATATGCATTTAAAAGGTTAAGTACCAATGATATATAGTGCATACAACGTGTACTTTGCAGACTATTCAAAGAGAAAATTCCCAGCCATGTTTAACTAAAGAGTCTATCATATGAAGGGCTTAACATTGCGAATGGATGTTAACCCTTCTCTTGCTGAATTTTAAAATACATTTCTCCTTCTTTACCAATGTACTGTTGTATAATTACATATATCTTCACTGTGTACAAGTGTATCGCTGTGCAATAACTGCTGTGGAGTGCATTGGTTGCACAATCAACTTTTAAATAGTGCAAACCCTGATGAGACAGCTCCTTCAGGAGCTGTTTCATCTGGTTCTTCACTATTTACAGGTATATATATTGATGTGAATAACAAACGAAGGATTAAATGGCATACGGGTCCGCCATTTGCCAGGGGACTCATCTAGGATATTTCTGAGCTGTTCCGGCTGTATTTGCAAATGTCGATACACTCGTTTCCCGAATTTAAACAGCTAATTCAGTCTTCAGAAAAAAATAGTTATTTGAAAAGCGAACGTCAAACACGATAAAAGAAACTGTTCTGCCTCCCTTAATTTCTGTATCGATGAGTCTCCTATTTATTTTGTTTTGTCTCTTTAATTTAATGGCTTTCATCAGAACATGATATTCTATTAATGGTGTACTTCTTTACAATTGGGAGTTTATTCTCGTATGAATATTTTTACTTGTACGCTCTTGTTGAAATGTTCGACTCAACAAAGCATTTTAATTTGAATGCAAGGATAATGCAATGTCAACGTAACATCTTTGTTTTAATTAATTATCTTAGATTAATTACTCTTTCGATGTTCTGTGAGAAATTAATCAAAAGCGGTTGTCAGTTTTACTCGAAACATTTAATTTTCAGGTGAATAATGGGAATTTTCAACGGATATTGCACTCAAAACAATTGAATGGAACCCTTCTAATGATTACACTTAATAAAGCATTGGTGATTTTAAAAGCAGGTGGTTGCTTAAAGCAGAACAAAAGTAATGCAGAAAGTTCCTTTCGGAACTGTCTGCATACCTTCCGTCCCGCATTGAGCTACATAATGCCTTAATGACCTAGATCCATGCCTGTTTTGGTAGCAAGGCCGCATAAGAGAGACTTTACTGTATGATGTTTGAGTGGAGCTACTGACTTTATTATCTTGAATTGAATATTTCTAAATGTTATTAAATCTTTTTTTTAATTTGCATTCAAATTCGTTTGAATAATAGTAAAAGGAGGATATGTCTCAGGACAAGACTGTATGCGGGGTTGTAATATAACTCGATTCTTTCTTCGCGTTGTCAAAGAATTCACTGTTTAACTCCACTAGTACCCAAGTCCGTCACAACGGAATTTGGGTTTTCACTAATCCGTCACGAACTTTCTCGTATAACTTAGGCGGAACGGTTCGGAAAGTGTCACGGACTGTATGTGAAAGAATACCAAAGAAAAAACAAGCAAGGTTTTACGCAAGCGTAAAATGGATGCGTAACATGTCGTTAGGCAGAGTAGAAGAAAACGAGGGAGCAATATTGTTTAATAGTTTTAATTAACAGATACATTGGGAAAACACGACTGTAATGTATAAATTAACAGCAGAAACGGGGGAATGTTTTAATGAGCTATGATGCATAATACCTGTGTATGACACCAATAATACACATTACGTCACAGACCAATGGTATTCATGCACAATGGTGAGCTATTCAAAACGGTTAACAAAACCACGAGTAAAAGGTCTCGGCTAAATAACTTTACCAAAGACAAAATTCAAACAAAGGACTTATATTTTTACAACATTTTTGTACAAAATTGTTTTTAAACCAAAAGCACGTAAACTAAGGGTGCTAACAAAAAAATGAGAGAAAAATAAATTAAGCTTCCACCGAGGACCGAACCCACGACCTCACCGATATAACCCTTCGACCACGCTGACTGCTATAATTGGGGACGTGCTTTTAAATCATTTATGCCTACTACACTAGCAATTTCACTGGCAGAAAAGAAGCAAATAACCTCGACAAACATATTTGCCCCCGCTGAGAAAAATGTATGGATCAAAATAAATGAATAAATAAAAGCTTGTCTCACAGTAACCCATAATTATTAAAATAGAGACGGAAACACTGTTTGGAAGACGGAAACTAGCATGGGCTATTCAGCAGTTTAAACGTTGTGGGAAAAACTCCGACAAAAATATGTGCAACCGCTGAAAAATATATTACAATGCAGTAAATAGCAGCCAAACAAATATAAACTCTACTTGGAATTTTCTATCAAACATTTAAATAAAAACTAATACCGCAGAAACGCATAAGGACTTTTTAAACATCTAAAAGATTGGTTGCGACTATCGCCGCAGCCAACAAACACGGAAGGATCGACAAAATAATCATGACATTTGTTTTTATCCCTTATTGTTGATATCGTTGTAAAAGTAACAGCGAATATCACAGCGAATATCACGCCAAATACGTTTCTAGCTATCTACTCGGCCATATTATTGTGTTTGATCTGTAAAAAATGTTTTTAAGCGTATTCTTGGAATGTAATGAGACAATAAGAATAATTTAACCCAGAAGCATGTTGATTGTGAAATATGAAGTTTTATTCCAATAAATCATACAGTTTTTGAACGCCAATGATGAATATTCGTTGACAAATTCAGTTACCAAACAAAAACCCAAATCTTATGAGCAGTGATAAAAAGGCATTAAACATGAAGTTAAATTATCGTTAGCCTGAACCGTGGCCCTTTCTTAAACGGACCGTGACATAACAACCTGATCGTTATCCAAACCGTTACATTTCTGTGCAGAATGCAGTAAGTGTGTTGGTATTACGTTTTACAGTTTGAAATGATATACAAACTTCGAAATTCGAAGCGAAAATTACAGTCTTTTCATTGAAGCATTTATTTTACATTTACAACGGATTACATGGCTGCAACATGTTCACAATGCAGAAAATCTACTTTTTTTCGATGTGCGAGAGTTTGCATGGGAATCTCACGATTATTGAAATTAGACTTGATTCAACTGGTACAGAACTGTATAGTATAACGTGTTTGACATTACTTACGTAAATGTAACCAAGAACGATTTTATTTTTATAAGGAATATACCAAATTAGTCACTTACGTCTTTCCATATTGTTGGTTACTACGCAACTGTTTCACGACGACCTGTTGCAACCATTCCAAAATCCGTTGTAACGGACTTGGGTACCAGTGAACCCGTCGTATACGGCCGAACCGTGCAGATCTGCTATTTGCAAACAGCTGGGATCCAGATGAGACGCAGAGTAACTCGGTGTTTCTTCAGGACACAAGCTGTTTCACTCTTGGGGTTATATATTTTCAATATTGAGTGGATTGGAAATAAATAAAATCTACAACATATCGGGGTTTAAGCATGAATTTGTTTTCCGGCATGATAACGCTCATCCAATGTATATAATGTGGAAATGATTCTGACGCTGCTGTCATGACACTTGATCAAGTTTTGTCCTGAATAAAATGAAAAATAACCTGGCATCATGAATATTGATTACCTGTAATTTTATAACGGCATATAAACTCTGAAATGTTTGCCCATGGCAGGACTGTAGAATCAGATCTATACTATGTCATAAACAAACAGAACAGACCCAGATCAGGTAACTATAATAACCGTCTGATCTGGGTCTACTGTGTTTGCAAAAGTGTCTCTATCAGGTACAGGGTTCAGTTTCCATCTGTAACAAAATCTTGCTTCAAACCTTTACTCCATAAATACGCCCTTCTACGCATTTGCAAACAGAGTAGACCTAGATCAGACGGCTCCTATAGGAGTCGTTTGATCAAGGTCTACTCTGTTTGCTCATGGAATAATATATATATGATTGTATAGGTTCTGTTTAGGTAAGAATGTCAGTTGTTAATATGCCCTTTTTTAAAAAACTTAATCTAATTGATATTCATGATGTCACCAATTCTTACATGAATATTCATGAAGTAAAGGGTAAAGTGGCTAGTTAAGTAGTGGTTATTCCCAGGAAGCGGTCTACGTTTTTTTTCTCCAGCAGTAACTGCAAGGTCTGATATATTGCAGTGATGTGTTTCAGTTATAAAAGACCAAGCAGTCCATGGTCTTAAATTATGCAATACTTGACGCTATAGCACACATCTACATCCCTGTTCTCGTTCAATATTTAGCTGGTTTTTCATTGTCTCTAGCGGCGATGATTTCAAAACAGATTCTCCTCTGAAACAAATATTAGATACTGTAACAGAGTAAAACTTCTCTGCAGGGAGACGTCACGTAACACTTCACTCCACAAATATTCATGTAAGAAATAATGCACGTATGAATATTAATATACACAAATATTGATATTTATTTGGCAAATGAACAACAAACGTTTTTTCCCCTGGTATAAACTGTTAAATCAGATCTATATCAGTACATAGTTCCACATCTTCGAGACGATTCTAACGAGAGGTGAAAAAAAGATTTTCTTGAAAATGATTTATTTTACGAGTCTTATATGGACCTCTGTTAGGAGCGCATTTCAAATACTAATTTTGGACATATTTCAAATGATAAAATCGTTATTTCTCCACCACCCATCTGTTATGGTCACTGTTTGAGAGTTATCTGGGAGAGTTATCCAACTTTTCATGTGTTAACTCTTATAAATGACATTCAACCAGATGACATTTCAAACCCTTTGATTGCGGAAAACGACTGTACTGATATATGCAGACAGTAAACACCTAAATCAGAGTCTTCTTAGAGGAATCTTCTAATCAGGGTTTGTACCGTTTGTATTTCGAAATCCTTTAGCAAATTAAAACGATAATGGACCATTCCACTTTGAAAATTCAGCGGCCCTAACAAAGAAGCCATTGTAATTCACCATAAGCAATATAATGGACGACACCCAAGTGCTGTCTAAACAGTGCATTAGAAGCACAGTAAACACACCACCGTTAAGCGCTTGATTGGACATACATAGTAAAACATCAATTATTCGACCACTCACTAATCCGAACACTCACTAATCCGAACACTCAATAATCCGAACACTCGCTAATCCGAACACTCAAATGTCTTTAAGATTGTGTCCGCAAGCCAAACGGATGGCTTTGAGACATGTTGCAGCTTAATGCAAGATGACAGTCATACATAAGCTCCTCTGGAAGCGTTCGCAAGACGTACAAACTGCATTAAGCAGCATCTTACCTAACAAGTTTTCAGCTTTAAACTTCAAATCAGTGAAGGTTTACTGTATTATATATTACTCAGAAGTGTGGTTCTTATCCCTGACAGTGGGTAAACGGAAACCATGTAGACCCGAATAAAAGGGTTTCCAAATTTAATGTTCAACCTGCACGCGATAATAAATTATCTTGTACAAACCCGCCTCAACGTGAATTCTATCTTGAAACATATTAAAACACTAAAAGAATTACAGTTGAAACTGGGTTTAATAATCAAGTGCAAAGGTACCCAAGTAGGCACGAGTTAGACACGCCATCTCTTATACGATATTAGGTCTCTGGCTACCCTGTTTGCAAAGCTACTATGATATAGTTTTTTCATAGGACCTCCACTAGTAAAGAATCACAATGTACATGTACAATAGAACTCCTCTACACATAGGAGCTCCAATAATAAAGAATCACAATGTACAATAGAACCCCTCTACACACAGGATTTCAACTAGTAAACTATCGCAATTTGTACGACAGTCCCCCAGCAAAGCTATTGAAAAAGTGTCCTGATAACGGTTGTAAGTGGACACTTTTGTACGCACGTGATTCTTGTGGTTAAAACCTATCTACCTAGGATTTGAATTGGGTGAACCAAGGGGAAAACATTTTGTACTCATTTGTGAAATATTCATTTTTAATCAAAATTAAAAGTCTACAACGTACTGTCGTACAAGTAAGATACATGTACTCGTCTTACTACCAAAGTGTCTTCTTACAACCGTTATCAGGACAGTTTGTTCGCATGACCTCAGACAAGTGTCCTCGGCTACGCCTCGGACACGTCTTCGGTCATGCGAACAAACTGTCCTGATAACGGTTGTAAGAAGACACTTTGGTAGTAAGACTCGTACTGTATCTATTACATACAATAGACTGACTGACTGGTTAGTTGGCTGAACAGTTGTTTAAAATATATGTTTTCTTTTCCTGTAGCAATTCATATAGTACAATTCATTAAATACAGGTGTTTTGGCAGTAACAATGCATATACACATGTAGAACAATTACTTAAATAACTGTCTTCTTCGTGGTAAAAAGGTATATATAACACTTATTTAAATACGAGTGTTTTCGCTTTGACAAGGTATATAGAACAATTGTTTAAGTACATGATTTCGCTGTAACACGGTTTATAGTACAGTTGTTTATACACGTGTAGTGTCGCTGTAGTACGTAATATGGAACAATGATGCTGCTCGCTGTAACATGTAATATAGAACAATTGTTTGTATACATGCAGAGTCGCTGTAACACGGTATATAGAAACCGCTGTAACACGGTATATAGAAACCACCTAAAAGAGGTCTTATTATAGTTCTTAAAGACGGATACTAGCTTAATGCAGGACGACAATTATATGGAAAGCTCCTATTGGTTTTGTTCTGCATTTATCAGTCGTCTTAATACCAAGAGAGTTGTGTGTTTTATTAAGCATTTAGAGATGGTCTGCTGTAGGTTAATGGTTTTGGCTGTAACATGGTGTTATACAACACTCCGACTTAATTCCTTATTGTTATTTCCCAAAGAGTTTGGAGCCAGTTCAGACTTACTTTGGACCAAGTCTGTTTGATACTTTGATATTGTTTTACTAAAAGTTTCAATTATCAAAATTGTAGCAGACGGCACATTATTTAACGTATAGAGAATTACGAGCTAGATGTGAACGTGGGCGTATAAAGCAGATATTTCAGTGACAACTGACAACACAGCTAATCCTCGTATCGATTGAAGACCTAATATAAAGTCTCGCTTACACACAACTACTGCGTCGTGTAAAACATGGGACAATTAAAACATTCCCTCCTAGGCTATTTTTACACTCAGCCTCTTTGAATAGATATACCGAAAAGGGGCATTAACTATAAAAATGGAGAATTTTAGAATTGTGCAACACAGTTCTGAAACCATTGTGATAAATAGAGCATTTGCTCCATAGGAGCAAATGCTCTATATATTTATCACAATGGTTTCAAAACATGACTTTTACAGAGGCGTCAAAAGGCATCAATAGGAGAGAATGGGTTACAACATTTTGGTATGGATTGACATCCTTAAACACCAATTAAAACCATAATTGCTCAACTAATATTCGTAGCAGAAGCAATTATCTTTTTAAATACATGTATTAATAATATGAAGTTTGTAAATGACATATGGACATAGAAATGTTTGGTAATGGCGAATACTTTAGAAACATGTTTATATTATTCCATAAGCAAACAGAGCAGATCCTGATCAGGGTCCATGTTATAAAGCTTTTTAGTTGAGTCTGAGTTCGTTCTCAAGCTTTTGATTGGTCACATTTGAGTTCTCAAGCTTTTGATTGGTCAGATTTGAGCCTGCCAAAGGCTCAAATCTGACCAATCAAAAATTTGAGAACGAACTCAGACTCAACTATAAGTTTTATAAGCATGGACCCAGGTAGTAACTAAAGCAGCTGCCCAGTATCGGCCATCTCGGTTGGCAAAGGTCTCTATAACCAAAAGGGTGTTATACATTATAGACAATATTTATGTGTATTAAATTCTTTCGACTCGATTCCTGTATTATGGTATATCTATAGCAACCACTTAATAAACATGAATGTTTTACTCCTTTACCTAATGAACATTTATGTACAAAATAATGACTCAATAAGTATTATTAATGAGTTGAATTTTTTAAGAGAATGTTGACCATGACATGAAGGAATAAGATCTATATTTCAGTAAAACCCCTCTTAACCGGAATTCTAGTAGAGAATAATTTAGATACCGTTAGGCAGGTTGTTGCTAAATGCGGCGTGAACATTATGCATAAAGCTCCTAGAGGGAGATCTCTGCATAAGTTTCACCCTGCATTAGGCTGCCATATGTCGCCAAGACAGATATTTATACTTAATTTAATGTCCAGTTTAGAGAGGTTTTACTGTATTTGATAAGCAAACGGAGTAGACACTGATCAGACGGCTCCTCAGTACCCGTGTGGTCAGGGTCTATACTGTTTGCTAAAAGTATCATATAGATCTGAATCTGATTCTGCTGTTTCTGTCCTGGCTACAAATGATATGTTCAGTAGCAATTCTTAAACTAATTTAACTAACATGTAATTGTTTGTTAACCCGACTTTATAAATGGATATTACTTGACTTTACTATGACGTCATTATATCCTACATGAATATCTGCGAAGTAAAGAGTTCACACAAAATTATTTATTGATGTTAGTACTTAAGATTTAATTAATTGTTTTAAATACATCAACAGTTATTCCACAAAATAATTCATTTGGGCCTTTACCTTTCGAGTGCAATTGAAACACCAATGGATCGATGTACGGTGGACCAATTCAAATGCTTCCAGGATCCAAGTTTATAAAACTTCCGAGTCTGAGTCTGAGATTATTCTCAAGTATCTGATTGGTCAAGCTCAGAATCTGACCAATCAGATGTTTGAGAATGATCTCAGACTCGATCAACACCTTTTATAACCTCGGGGTCAGGTGCCTGATAAGATGATTTATTAGGATCCAAACTGACTGGTATTCAGTCAGTAGTTTCTCAAATCCTTGAACAACCCGGATGTAACTAAAACATGCTCCAGGCAGGAGTTTGGGTAGATATTATTATTTTCTGCATTATAAGGGTTAAGAGATGTTTCACAATCGTGAAAAATCAATTCATTGCTCTCTGTTTTATTTCAATGTCTCATTGCTCTAGAATAAAACCTGCAGCATGAAAGTTTAATCGTCGTTAGAAGAAGTTCCGTGCTGGTTATTGACTTTGATTAATTCGTCATGCCATTTGCATCTCACTGGTTTTGCCTTTATTACTGATTACAGAGATCATTACTTTTGCTAAACTTTATGGCAAATCACGACATTAGTGCTTAAAAAGACAGCCATTAATTCGCCAACACTGGGATTCAAAACCCAAGATGGTCTTACAATTATTTATGTGGTTCCAAGTTTCTACCATTTTGATAGAAGCCTGGATCAAAGGACTTATAATTAACACTTTCAACTCTGAATTATGGGAGTGGAATAGCCCATCAGTGTTTAACTATGGAGTCCATTCAATAGGAATGGTATAAATGATGAAAATGATTTTTGATGACAAACAGTTCCGGTCCGGATCAGAGGACCCCTCCAGGAGCCCTATGTCCTGGGTCTACACTGTTTGCAAATGACATTACATGCCTCTCCCGGGTTGAAAAAGTTAAAATTATTGCTTTTTCCAGGCTTCTAACAGAATGATACACTCTATGGACTAGATAAATTTGTCTGAGGTTATTAGAATTGTTGCCTGGTTCCATGGTTGTAAGCTTCACACAGAATGATAAAACTTTGATAATATTAACCCTGTACTCCATCAATATTCATGTAAGAAATATCCTCATGAATATGAATTAGATTATTCTGGAGCCGCCGCATGAAGTTTGGCAGTCGTAAAGACTGTAAATTCAGATCAATGTTATTCCATAAGCAAAAGGAGCAGACCCTGATCAGACGACTCCTTTGGGACGATTCGTCGAGACAATTCTAAAGAGTGGTCACGACATAGGGTTTGGGGGAGATAAAAGGAGCTATTATTGAACATGTTAAAATGTACGCATCTTATCTGGACCTTTGATAAATTAACAATTCTTTTTATAAACGCTTTTTACGCCTTTACAAGAAGACTCTGCTCTGGTTGCTTTGAAATTATTACAGTTTCTACCAATACTAAAACATCTTGTATACATGTGCCATTATATAAATACGCATGATATCGTTATTTCGTACATTCATATTTAACCAGGAAAGAATTAACTCATTCCCACCTAGATTATTTTCAGACCCATTAAATAGAGAAAAGTCAAAATTTATAATTGTGTAGTTTTTAAACCATTTTGATAAATAGAGCATTTGCTCCCAAATACAGATGCTATCTTAATACAGACTACAAGCAATACAGAAAGCCCCCTTGGAACTCTATGCATTGTTTTTACTCAGCATTAAGCAACTACATGTGTACAAAAAAGAAAGATACCTATTTTTAAGAGTCGCTTTAGAGGGGTTCTTCTGTATATTGATGCGAATAAAATCTACATTAGTTTTTGTATAGGTCATAAAGGGACAGTATAAAAGTACGCGATACGACCATAAACCATATACCAATTGTCCTTGATTGTGTTGCTCATTTAATTGTCCTAATGACATTGACTGTGTCATAGACTCCATGGTGTCACACACTTTACAATGACCCTGGACGCATAATAGCATATTGTTAACTCCGTCACTATCACGTTTTGTGGTCTGCAACATTTGTCGACTGCTTCAAGTTTTATTGTTTAACCCTTTCGCTGCCAATGCCGGATCTGTGATTACCTAAGCAAACAGTTTGGATCCAGATGAGACGCCGAGTAACTCGGCGTCTCATCAGGATCCAAACTGGTTGTTACTGTTACTATGTTTTCGAAACAAAAATGAAGAAAATCAAAAGAATGAAAATTTGTAGCAGACGACAAAGTTAGCAGACGACAGAGTTTGGCAGCGAAAGGGTTAATTTTCATCATTTGTTTGTCAACAAGCATAATCGCAGTTACTTACTGTAATAAACTGTCCCGATACAGCTTGAACGCCGAGTTACTCGGTGTCTCATCTGCAGCTCTACTGTTTGTATACATGTAGTTAGTCACAGTCACAATCACAGTCACAGTCACAGTCACTGTCACAGTCACCATCGACAGCGAAAGAGTTGGTCCAAGAACAATACATTCTATAAACCAAAGCAGTTAACCCATTCCCTATTGAATACTCATGTAAGAAGTAATTGCATCGTGAATACTCATTTGCAAATTAGTGTAAACTTTGCAATAGTGTTTTTCTTTGACACAAACTACAGAATCAGATCTATATTATGTCATAAGCAAACAGAGGAGACCCTGATCACACGGTTCCCACAGGAGCCGTCTGATTTGGGTATACTCTAATTGCAAATGCGTGAAAAAGCTTTTATATGAAGGAAATGGTCAAATACAATAACACTGATTTTCAGCGTCAATTATACAAAACATCACTTGTGAGGTACAGCGAAACCTTTTTAAAATCACATAATGGAAGTATATTTCCGGGATTTCATTCCCGTAAATATTTATGAAAGAACCAATATTTGTATGAATAATAATTAGTTTGATATCTATAATGACATATGAACAAACAAAAGAAATAGCCCTGGAAGATACTGTAAAATTCCATAAACAAACAGAACAGATCATACAGGAGTCGCCTGTTAAAGGTACGCTCTGCTTGCAAAAGCATTAGAATGCGTTTATATGGAGTAAATAGTTTGAGGCACATACTGAACGTTCTCCAGGGAGCTTTTCTACACGACTTTCGCTCTGATTATAGCAATCATTTGTTGCTTATTTCGTTTATTAATCTTCATTCGTCTAATGCCAATCTGACAGGTATTTTCAAACAGCTTGGATCCAGATGAGACGCCGAGTAACTCGGCATCTCATCAGGATCCGAGCTGCTTGATACTCGGTCAATGCTCTTTGAAAAGCTTGAACGAATTTTAAGGAAGTAAATAGATAGGTGTTTAAGGAGACATCATTTGTTCAGGCTAAGCGTTAAGTGACCGGTTAAGAGTGCTTCTTCAGTATAGCCATGACACTTTGTGTGGTTTCGTATATGTTAACAATATCCAACGGTGAATATCTGACATGATCTAATGTATTGAAATGAGGCTTTACGTAAAGGGCTTTGATGAGAGCAATATTGAAATGAGTGGGTGTAATAATACGGGATTTACAGTGGAGTACAATACAATAAAGACAATAAAAAACAATACAATACAATACAATGCAAAGCAATATATATAATATCTATATGATATAATACATACAGTATAGTAGATTCAATAGAATACAGTTTATACTCAATATATTAGCTTTAGTCTATATGTGGTAGTATTCAGCCATTGTTCACACAGTGTGCATTGTTTTAAAGGATATCATTATTCTATCATTATACTCAATTTGAAGTAGGTTGTTTAATACAGTAAGTAGACGAAATGTTCTGTTTTGGATGTTTCTGCATTACCGTCATACATAAAGCTACAGCCTTGACAACGAATAACGATATACATTGGTAATGAATAATTGATGTAATTTTCGGAAGGTGACAGCGTAATTCAAGGTGAAGGTCATACAGAAAACTCAACGAGGAGCTTTCTGCATGACGTTCATCCTGCATTAGCTGTCACCTGTCATCACGACTGATAATGATACTTGTTTTAGCGTTCGAACTATCAGGGCTTTACTGTACTTAATGTAGTCATTTGTTGAGAAAGGTTGTACTTTGCCCATGTATCTTATATTACAGTAACCATGCTTTGAGCGATCAGAAACAAGTGTAATTCTGGGCATTTAACCCATTCCCTCATGTTGACGCCTTTAGACTCCTCTGTAAATGCCACTTACTGAAATCACTCTGATAAATAGAGCATTTGCTCCTATGGAGCAAACGCTCTATTTATCACAATGGTTTCAAAACTACACAATTCTAAGATCCTTTCCACTAGTAAATGCTCCTTTTCGGTATATTTATTCAAATAAGTTGGATCTAAAAACAGCCTATGAGGGAATGCGTTATCAGATGTTGTTCATTGGTCGCTAACAAAAGGTATTACTGTATCTGAAAAGTACATTTATATTAGATTGAGCACCTTTATCATGTGTTTATATTCCATGGAGAATGTGTTTTTATTGTTGTTCAACAACGTCAATTTGAGTGGGCGTGATTAGCTGTAACAAAAATACGAAAAGAGCAATATAAAATAGTAGCAATGTGTTTCCGTTTTATCACAACCTATTAGTCATGCAACTAGATAATATTTATAGGGGTCATGTGAACAGTGCAGATCTAATGAAACAACCGCACCACAACACATGATGTCGATTCTGTCTCTGAAATAATTTTGTCTCTGGCTACAATCTCTATATTTTAATCAAAATACTGATGATTGGATCACTTTACCATTTCAAGCACTTTGAAGATGAGGAGTTGTATATTATAAAATATTAACAAAAGAAATGACTAAGGGTTTCTTTCCTAAAGGTATATCATTAGATCTTTAGTTGCTAAAACATTTGGCATAGTGTATTAATTACTCAATTAAAAGCAAATAAACTAAGAAGTAATATTTATTTAATCATAGACACACATTAACATCGTTGCCTAGGTGCATTTACACGTATATGGCAAGTTTTATGAAAACTATTCAATATATTTTAGGCAGGGATCCTAAAACATATTACAATCATGTACATTATATCTTTAAAATGTGCTGTTAAGGTTGTGAAAAGTTGAGACATGAACCTCAAGAAAATATAGTAACATATACAATGATAACCCTATTACTATTAACTAATTGAACATTGTCATTCAGGAACTCAACCTGTTAAATAATTATGTGATTCTAATGTCAACCCCCATGCCGGACACTCACATTTGTATCACATTTTACCTTTTACGAATGTGATCACATTCGTAAAATATCTGTTACAAATGTGATCCGTTACGAATGTGGTCTAACACCTGTCGAATGCTGTGACTGACCCTGATCTTCAGTAAATTATCGCTAATCCGAAAATTCAAATAAATAGTATCTGTATGTAAGACATGTGGCAGCTTAACTCTTTACTCCATATATATTCATGTAAAAACAAATATATCATGAATATTAAATAGGTTGATTGTTATAATAGTTCATGGACACGAGCATTTTAGCCATGGCGGAAACTGTAAAATCATATCCGTATTATATATCATAACCAACAGATCAGACCCTGATCTATAGGGGCCTTCTGACCTGGTTTTACTCTGTTTGCAAAGGCGTAGAAAGGCGTATTTATGGAGTAAAGAGTTTTGACGGGGTTAAATTCATACAGTCTGATTCTCTAGGAGCCCCCCTACTAAAAGGTTTTCAGTTCAGTTCTTCGGACTATTTGAATCAGAATCGCATGAAACAGTAACTATCACTCAGTAACATGTTAAAAGTAATATGCTACCATTGTTTACAATAATATGCTACCATTGTTTATAGTGTGACATGCTATCATTATTTACTGTAACATACTACCTTTGTTTACACTAACACACTACCATACTTTACAGTAACATGTTACAATTCTTTACAGTACAATGTCATTGTGTACAGGAACACGTTACCATTGTTTCTAGTAAAATGCTACTATTGTTTACAGTTATAGGATACCATTGTTTCCAGTAACATGCTACTATTGTTTACAGTTATAGGATACAATTGTTTCCAGTAACATGCTACCATTGTTTACAATAACACGCTACCATTGTTTCCAGTAAAATGCTACCATTGGTTACAGTAATACGCTACCATTGCTTCATGTAACATGCTACCATTGGTTATAGTAACATGCTACCATTGTGTACAGTAACATGCTATTATTGTTAACGGTTTTAGGCTATCATTGTTTACATTAACACGCAACCATTGTCTTCAACACGTCGCGGAGTATTATTAACTCAATACGGTAGCAAGTATTGCACGACATGTTCTCTCTCTCTCTCTCTCTCTCTCTCTCTCTCTCCCTCCCTCCCTCTGGTTCGGACGATGTGTATAGAACTGTCAATCTTAGGTTTTATTTATACACGACCAATGAAACTTGGATTTGTTGCAATGATGACTATATACTACCTTTTTGACCAAGCTTTCGAAAACATATTGATCAAGTGCCAAACAGTTTGCATCCTAATGAGATGCCGGGTTACTCGGCGTCTCATTAGGATCAAAGCTGATTGTAAATGCGAGGGAAGTCATGGTCAGGGGGACAACGGTTAATATTCAAATGAACATGCTCTAAAAACAGAAACAGTTCACGTAGGCTATATACACATATTAGAGTCCGGGTAATTCCACACTTCTTTAGAATCCAAACTCTTTGATTTTATGATATTGCTTATGATTGGAAAAGTAATGCAACAGAAGCACAGATATAGAGCAATTATGTGTGTAGCAGATCTTGTGGATTAAAGTTATTGGTTGTGAAGAGGGCAGTGACATTACAATAATTCTCACGGGATTGTCACGTTGTAATACATCATTTATGACACATTTCTTCATGTCTGATCGGAGCTATGACATGCGTGTTGCTACTTGCAGTTTTTGTTCCAATGTTACAAAAGCACCATCTGCCGTGACCATGTCCCTCATACAAACGTCTTTTAGCGCCTAGGCAGACATAGTAGACCCAGACCAGACGGCTCCTATATGAGTTTGCTCTGATTGCTTATGAACTTATAATAAACTTGATTCTACAATTTATATCAATCCCAAAACATTCTGTTTACATATACCGTTATACAAATCAGCTAATGATTTTTTTCCATGACGTCATCAATTCTTACATG
The DNA here is from genome assembly GCA_963576725.1 of Azorinus chamasolen. Taxonomy (NCBI): domain Eukaryota; kingdom Metazoa; phylum Mollusca; class Bivalvia; order Cardiida; family Solecurtidae; genus Azorinus; species Azorinus chamasolen. The sequence goes on along the minus strand of OY755243.1, from coordinate 83,435,494 downwards.
CATATATAACAGGAAGCGTGTTTTTGACCCAGGCTTTGAGTTCCCGTGAGTAGCTGCTGTTGAAGAGAGGTTTTACTGTAACCTTACTGGATAAATGGAGCTGGGACAGACATTATCTCAAATTGTTTAATGCAATTTTGATCTTCGAACAAAATTAAAGTTTGCTTTATCAGTGGGTTCTGAATGAAACTTAATTGCATTTTGATTTAATAATTTCCATTTTCAAGCAAGTTAGTGTATTGTCAGTGAGTCTGATACAATTTGTACGGTAATTATTTAACAATATGCATTAATTAATTTCGTAAGCCTAAATAAGATACCTTTGAAATAATCAATGGAGACCATGCATGCATTAGTCCAGATCATTTATTTTAAATGTTGACATAAGGACATAGTTTCACACAATCACAAAACCATCGTATTTTTTGAATTTATAAAATGAGTTTCTTATTTATTTGGAGTTCGGCTTAATATCAAAATCATATTTATATTAAAACATTTTCACACTTTCAAATACAATCGAATTAGTTTTAAGCGAGCCCTTATAAATATAGCAATGGTGGCCTTAACACTTCATCTCATAGAGACGAGTTTTGACACATTTACAAACAGAGAAGACCCAGATCAGACGTCTCCTGTAGGAGCCGTCTGATCAGGGTCTGCTCTGTTTGATTATGACATGATATAAACCTGTTTTGCCATGGACAAACGTTAGCTTGTTCAGAATATTAATTAACAATTGTTTCCACAATAACAGTTTAACCCATTCCTTCATATTGATGCCTTTTGTTGTCTCTGTAAAAGTCACTTTCTGAAACTATTGTGATAAATAGAGCATTTGCTCCATAGAAGCAAATGCTCTATTTATCACAATGGTTTCAAAACTACACAAGTCTAAAAGTTTATGCTTCTCTAATAAATGCTCCTTTTCGGTAGACTTATTTAAAGAGGTAGGATCTAAAAATAGCCTATGAGGTAATGGGTTAAACAATGGGATGATTGACTATGTCAGAATCTGTAGAGCAGACTTTAATAAGACGACCCCTACAGTAACCGAACTGTATTCGCATGTTTTCAAAGGCGTACAATGCGTTTCCACCAGGGATATTCACGAATTACAAAGACCGGCGACTGTAATCTAATTTTTAGATTTGTCTCATTTATTTCTACTGAAGCCATATTTTAGAATTTTATTAAAAGAACGACCGAGACATCATATTGACAGTTGTAGACAAACTGTAGACTAATCAACACCAAAGGTAGTAACGTTTTGCATGCTAAAATTTATCGTCTCAAAAATATATTGTCTGCTGCATTTCTGCATTTCTCTTGAAATATGCAGTCAGAGCATGGAAACGGTGTGGATCCTGACCTGATCTCAGAGGTCCAGATAACATTTTCAGTATTTCTCCACCAAAGCCTTTATGTTATGACCACTCTTTAGAATCGCCTCGAAGAGACAATTCGAAAGAGTGGTCACAACATAGGCTTTGGTGGAGAAATGGCGAGTTTAGTATTTGTGCACGCACCCTTATAATTATGTTGCTCTGTGTATCTATATCTTAACTGTTTACGTAGGTAACAACTCACGTGCAGAAAGGTACAGTAAAACCTCTCTATAACGGCCTCTTAATTACATTAAGTATTTTGTGCTAAAGACAGGTGTCTGCTTAAAGCAAGGTGAAAGTAAAACAGAACGCTCCTATAGGAGCGTTCTGTTTCACTGTCACCTTGCTTTAAGCGGCCACCTGCCCTAAATACCAACTAATTAACACAATTGAGTAGCCGTTATAGAGAGGGTTTACTGTAGACTCCTCCGCTGCCAATGTCGAATTGGTGATCACCTCTGCGAACCGATGAGATGCCGAGTAACTCGGCATTTCATCAGGACCCTAACTATCTGCCATTTGAACTACGTTTTTAAAGAAACTGAAGTAAAGTCCAGTTTGATATTCAAAGCAGAAAACAGTGTTTGCAGACGAAAAATTATGTGGCGCCAGAAGATTATTAAACACTAAATTCTACAAAACCATATCAAATAAGAGGCGATAAACTGGATGTCTAGAATTCTGTTAGGTTGTTTTCCATTTCTAGGAAACAACACTAGCATTTAAATTAACTGCATGTGGCGCCAAATAATTATATTCTTCAAACAAGGTCGTCATACTTTAACTTTCTGGGTCGATTGTCCTTCAATTTCTTCTCTAAAACGTTAGTGTTATGTCGAAGTTTGGATCCTGATGAGACGTCGAGTCAATGTTTGTAAATGTTACTGTTTGCAAAGGTTATCGCAGAATTGTCATTTGTAGCAAATCCTATAGGAGTCGATATCTGGCGTAATATTAACTCATTCCCTCCTAGACTATTTTAGATTCAACCTCTTGGAATACATCTACCGAAAAGGAGCATTAACAATAGAAAAGGAGAATTTTAGAATTGTGCAAGTTTGAAACCATTGTGATAAAAAGAGCATTTGCTCCTCTAGATCAAATGCTCTATTTATCACAATGATTTAAAAATGTGACTTCTACAGAGGCGGCAAAATGCGTCACTAAGAGGGAATGTGTTAATTACATGTACATTAAATTTTAAAATGCCATAAGAACAGGAGAGACTCTGGCCATATCAGAAACTGTGCAATCAGATATATATATACTATCCCATAAGCAAACAGAAAAGAACTTGATCAAACGAGTCCATCATGAGTCGTCTGATTTGGGTGTTCTTTGTTTGCAAATGTTAAAGGGGGTAGTAAAAGAAAAATTAAACGTCATAAAATTTTGAATACATATCTCAAAAAATACTTTGAAAACTCAAATTAATTTACCTGTGACTATGGCGAACGTAGAAATCGTTAAAACAAGTGTTTTCTTAATGCAGGGCAATATTAATGCATGAAACTCCTTTCTGTATTGCTTTTGACACGCATTAAACTACCGCCTGTCTAAAACACCCGTAAGTTAAGCTGTTTGTAACGCCGGCTTAAGGGAGGCTGTACTATAAAAACACATAATATACATCGTCAGATCTATGATTACAATTCTTGTCTGAGAACATGCAATTTAATTTAGCATCGAAGAGTACTTACCGAATTATAGTAGATCCTGTCCTAAGCGGTTATTCATTAATTGAACATATGAGTCTTAAACCTTTCCCTTATATTTATTTTCACGCATTTGCAAACAGAGTAGACCCAGATCAGATCCTCCTAGAGGAGCCGTCTGATCAGGGTCTACTCTGTTTGCTGGTGGAACTTGATAGATCTATTTCTTTACTTTCTAAAAAGGCTACAACGTTCCACCTTCCTATTTCATTATAACTATTTTGTCCATGAATATTCAGTAGGTATCAAAATTTGGAATAAACATAGAACAGGGAAAGTGTTAAAAAGCAGGTGGTCGCTTAATACATGGCATAATAAAGGTGTATTAGTGAAACATTTGTTTTTAAAAACCTGTATGCTTGGGCTAAAATAATACAGAAAACAGTGAAGTCCCAGGTCAGATGCCACCTTGAAAAGGCGGCATCTGACCTGGGACTGCACTGTTTTCAATGGTGCCAACAGGCGACATTGGCACCGAAAGAGTTAAGCTACCACCTACATTACAGACACATTATTAGACCTTTGTTGAATGGCCGCTTAAAGCAGGTTCTGCTGTATGTACATTCAGCTAATACAATGTTCGTTAGTTGTGCTTCTCATAGTGTGTGACTATCTGTGAAGCAAACTTTGCAAACTTGGTCATGACGCCCCTGTCATGTCTAGATCTACACTGCTTACACATGATATATTAACTGACAGCATAGCTGGGTTAACAGTTTCCTTCATATTATAAACGCTTTTTCACGCATATGCAAACAGAGCAGACCCATATCAGATGGCTCCTGTAGGAGCTGTCTGATCTGGGTCTACTCTGTTTGCTAATGGAATTTGATAGATCTGTTTCCTTACTTTCTAAACTGGCTACGATGCTCCACCACCTTCATTATAACTATAGTTTGTTTATGAATATTCAATAAGTATTGCAATATGCACTGAAAATGGAACAGGGAGACGGTTAAATATTCAAAATGAGTACCAGTGCACTTGTTTCCCACATCCCTAGGGTTAACTCTCGTTGCCAAACAGTGTTGTCTGCAAAACTTTTGCTGCAATTGCCGTTGTTTAATGTTTCTCCCGTTTTACTTAAAAAACAAACAGTGTCACAGTGACAAACGGTTTGGATCCTGATGAGACACCGAGTTACTCGAAGTTTCATCTTGATCCAAACTGTTTGCAGATGAAATCACAGATGTAGTCAGAGACAGGGTTCAACGTATTTATTTGTATTCTAATTTACTAGACTTTGAACGTTTGAAAGATGATTAATGACTTAGCTTAGTGCATCCGAACTTAGTCGTGGCATTCAACTCGTTAATTCTTTGAATGCAAAAAACGGATGTGTTGATATTTGCAAACAGTGTAGCTCCTGATCAAAGGAGTCTTAGTGGAACCATCTGACCATGGCCTGAAATATTCGTTATTCAAATTCCTCTCGTAAATTACACTCTTCATACTGAATGCACTCTGCTTATACACAGTGGTAAATCATTCCATCTTGAACATCGGCTTTCAAAGGTTGTTTCTGTAAATATTAGGATACCCATATCGTCCATCTCTTTGTACCACTGCACCAGTCACTTTTCGTAAGGGAGGAGGTTATTACAGAACAAACGCAATGCAGCAATCTTCCATAGAAGCTAATTGCACTATGTTTGACCCACATTAAAATGCAACATGCCTGAAATACCCATACTGTAAGCTTCCTTTTAAAGGGGATGTCCCTACATTTGACGCGTTTCATAAACACTTAAAATGTACAAAACTCATTTGTTTATATACTGAAAAGTAGTATATCACAAATAGCCCCATCCAATTACCGTTTATTATGACAAAACATCCATGTGTTTGATATCGCCGATCCCGGTTTTACTCCTCGATGTTTCAGTTTTATTCAGGTTGGGTTTTAGTTTCGTAACTGTTCGCCTTATTCGCGATTCTCCGACCACTTCCGAGAAAGCTATTATGTAAACAATGGAGGGATCGGTTGATCATCGGCAAAACGCGGAAGAATTTAACGGAAAAGGCCGATAATATTGTGTTGTAGAACAAAAATTATCAGTATTGATGAAATCGGTTTATTTGTATCACAGGGGCGTTTTTCGATATAAGTTCAAATTGGGAACCTTCATAATAATGATAGAGCATAACAAATAACAAATTTTATGATATTATTGAAAATATGCGGTCATTGTAGGGACTTCCTCTTTAAGGTGTATGTATACATGATTTGTCTGACTAGTTGAGCGCATAACATACAGTTAGCCTCATTTTCTTGCTAATATTGTCCGAAACATTTATTGTGAAGTAATCTAATTTCGTTTCGAGCTTCATATCTTATATAATGTTTTGCCGAGGTGATTGTTTTAACCATTTCCTTTATAAACGCATTTCACGCATTTACAAACATAGAACACCCGGATCAGATAGCTCTTATAGGATCCGTCTGGCCAGGGTCTGCTCTGTTTGCAAAGACGTAGACATGTGTTTTATGGGGTAAAGAGTTCATACAGATTGGAGGTAGTACATGAAGTTTATATAGGTGGCATGTCTGTACTCCACTACAATGACACATCCTGCATATTTCATTATAACTATTTGTTCCATGAATATTCAGTAGGTATTGAAATTTAGAATAAACACAGAACAGGGGAAGAGTTAAACAAAATGTGTGAACCAACCTGATCAGAGCGCCCCGAGTGAACTCGTCTAGTTCTACATTATTGGCACGCGGCACTATAAACTGACAACGCAACTTGGTTACATACTCAAATACATGTACATATGCGCTCTTTTCCCGCATTCAAATGGTTCAATTTGATCCAGCAGACTTTCAACTTTTGACATTTGATTACAGAACGTAGCTGTCTTAGCTTAGTGTATCCGAACTTAATTGCTATTGGTTCAAAGAGTCATTCAACTCGTTTACCCTTTCCTTCATATAAACGTGTTTTCACGCATTTGCAAACAGGGTAGACTCAGATCAGACGGTTCCTAGAGGAGCCATCTGATCAGGGTCTGTTCTGTTTGCTAATGGACTTTGATAGATCTGTTTCTTTACTTTCTAAAATGGCTACAATGTTCTACTTTCCACATTTAATTATAAATGTTTTGTCCATGAATATTCAATAGGTATTGAAATTTGGACTAAATATAGATCAGGAAAAGGATTAATTCTTGGAATGCTGAAAACGGGTGTGCTAACAGTTGTAGTGTAGATATACCCATATCAAAAACTCACAGAGGAGCCCTGTGATCAGCGTCTGCACTGTTTGACATTCAAAATCCTCTGGCAAAGTATACCCTTTCATACTGTATGAACTCTGATGAACCATTCCATTCTGAACATTCCACTTTCACAGGCTTATTGCAGATGCAGCAGGGAACAATTACCTAATGTAGACTGTAGTAACCTTTTCCCAGCTTTACGTTTATTGCAATTTCCAATACCTACTGAATATTCATGGACAGATAGTCATAATAAATTATGGAAGGTGGGGCATTGCAGACATTGTAGAAACTAAAGAAACAGACCTGTCAAATTCAGTTAGTAAACAGAACTGACCCCCTATAGGAGCCGGAACCGTCTGGTCTGGGTCTACTCTGTTTGCAAATGCGTACAACTAAAAGGGCGTTTATATTTAGGAAAGGGACATGAACTCCGGCACCACCCATCTCATATATCTCTTTGTTAAGCTTAATCATTCAATATTCTTATAAAAAAAAGTATGGTGGCGATAATTGTTAATGGTCCAATGCAGTGACACATACAGTAAATCCCCTCTAAACCGGGCGTCCAATTTAGTATAGATATCGGTCTTAGAGACAGGTGACAGTTTAATGCAGGGTGAACGTCGTGCAGAAAGCTCCTCTATGAGCTTTCTGCATGACTTTCATCCTGCATTAAGCTGTCACCTTCCTAAAAGTATCTATTTTTTTCTCATATAAAATTCCGATTTAGAGGGGTTTTTCTACAGTCTAGACCCTGATCATACTGATTCCTCTGGAGCATTTTGACTTGGGTCAATGTCTTTTACCTGTATGGTCGAATATGTATGGAAATCTGACCTATATTTGGCATCAATCTGAACGTTTTAATTATTATTTATGGAAATAAAATCGATTGGCTTATGTGATTCCAATTCAATCGATGTATTTTTCTTTTGTTAACTCCCTTGAATTGATACAGTCTAATTGAAACGCATAATTAACCGAAAACTGCGTCGGATTCGAAATAAAAGATAATTTCCCCGTTGCTACGGAGTGCATAAATGTTAGGCGAGATAAGTTGGCCCGACATCAAACCAGAAATATATGAACATTCAAAGGTTGTCAGATATTTCTAATCCTGACGTGCGATTCAAGACATGATTTCTTTATGTACAGTTATACTAATTGATGAACACGGGGAACTTTCAACCGAGGCGATTGCTTTATGCAGAACAAGTGTAATGCAGAATGTTCCTATGGAATCTTTCTGCATAATATCTGTCCTGCATTAAGCAACCACCTTTATTACTGGTGTTGGAAGACATAGATAGTCTTTTTTTACATGATCACTGTGAAGGTTTTAATGTATTTATTCAAAATAAAGTTTGTATCCGTAGTACAAAATACCAAAAGGTGGTTATCAGAATTACTCCCATTTGTGTTACATGTGTTTACCTAGCAGTCGATGTTAAGTCCATTTTACATGTATATTCATTTAAGAAATAATGGCATCATGAACATTAATTGATTGAATAGTGTTTTAATGTCCTACGGACACTGGAATGTTTGCAAATGACAGATACTGTAGAGTCGGATTTATTTTCTACCACAGACAAACAGAGTGGACCCAGATCAGACGGCTCCCACATGAGCCGTCTGAGCTGGGTCTACGCTGTTTGCAAATGTGTTTAAAGTGTTAAATGGGTTTCTTTGATGCAAAGAATTAAAATCATACAGAATCTAGTTTTACGCAGAAACTTCATGAAGGAGTCTCCTTATTCACTCTGGCCCTGCATTAAGCTACTGGAGCATTTGAGCCGTCTGATCAGGGTCTGCTTTGTTTGCTAATGTAATTTGATTAGATATGTTCTTTAGTTTCTAAACGAGCTACAATGTTCCACCTTCCATATTTCATTATAACTATATTGCCCATGAATATTCAGTAGGTAATGAAATTTGGAATAAATTTAGAAAAGAGAAATGATTAAAGGTCAAACATAAAACTTCTTTTGAGTGTTGCGTAGTGAGATGTTTCTGTATTTTCATTTACAGTAGTGAATGCACAAATCAATGTTATTGCACTGGCTTGGTTAATATGTCTGGTGAACCTATCAATCATAAGTGCTATCAATGCATTAACCCTAACTCATCTGTGGAAAAATAATGTCTGCTCAAATTGAACCTGGTGAAGGCTTGACTACTTCCGATTCGACCAAGCTTTTAGGAAAATATTGACCGAGTGGCAAATAGCTTGGATCCTGATGAGACGCCGAGTTACTCGGCGTCTCATCTGGATCCAAGCTATTTGCAAATGCGAGTTTGTTCAGGATGAGCGGCAGAAGGGTTAAGTGAAATAACCAATGGGTGGGATGCAAATGACAAGTAACTGAATGTCATTCAATACACATCGCCAGATAGGCATGCACGGATTTCTAGTTAACATTTAGTTTGCTGTAACAAATGACTACACAAATGTTGAATTACTTACTTACTCAGATTTAATCCAGATTTTAAAACAAAACAAATATTAACTGAATTTCAAACAGTTTTGATTCAGATCAGTCTCCGAGTTACACAGCATCACATCTGTATCCAAACTGTTTGCAAATGCGAGTGAGGTCGCGCTGAGCTCGGTAAGATTTACTAAAAGCAGTTTAATTTATGGCCAACAATACAGGCATGCATGGGGAACTCTATTATGACGAAAGTAATCGAACGTTCTAAATTATCATACATATATACGTCATTATGAAGCGACTTGTAAAATGTCGCCCCATACTCCATTCTCAGTGCTGTTATATTTGCTGGTCTCTTCGGGATCATGAATTTCAATGATTTTAGTTATGAACATTGGAGACCCCTTAACCCATTCCCTCATATTGATGACTCTTGACGCCTCTGTAAAAGTCACTTTGTGAAACCATAGGAGCAAATGCTTTATTTATCACAATGGTTTCAAACTACAAATTTCTAAAAAAAATCGTTTTCCTAGTTAATGCTCCTTTTCGGTAGATTTATTCAAAGAGGCTGTATCTAAAAAATAGTCTATGAGGTAATGGGTAATTAAGTCCGTGCTAGTAGCGTGAGTAGTTTTGCATAGTTACTGGCATTGAACAGACTCAATAAAGCCGAGTCTGCAAATTTCACTTTTCTCATTGCTGAATTTGCATTCGAAGGATCTGTTACTTTCAGAAATTTGTTTGTCTGTTGTTGATTGTTGGTCTTCGAGGCAGGTAGAAGCTTAATGCAGTATGAAACTAAATCTTACATTCATTCTGCGTTTGTTTTAATTTTCTAGATTTTCTCAGCAATTGGTCGGTAATCAAAACGCTTCAGTTGTACATTTGGAATTGTACTAGTCGTTTTCTTACTAAATTGATGTTCTTACCGCTGCTGTGAGACAGTTTACAAAACCACCCACGATGTTAGTCCTCCCCCCTCTATTCACGACCTGACTCGCATTTGCAAACAACCTGACCCTGACCTTGACCTCGGTTTTATTAAGAGTGGCAAAAATATTGCCTGGAGTATAAAAATGCTAGCAACAGTCTCCGGTGGGTGACGATGGGTTGCTTGGCAATACAGTAAACCCCCGCTAATGCGACCACCTAAAAGAGGTATAATTATGGGTGCTAGATGCAGGTGGTAGCTTAATGCAGGTCAAACGTAATGCACAAAGCTCATAGATGAGCTTTCTGCATTACTTTTGTCCTGCATTAAGCAACCACCTGCTTATAAAGACAGGTATGTTTATTCATTAAGTGGTCGCATTAGAGGGGTTCTACTGTATTTATTTATAAAAACCTATTGTTCCTCAGCCAAACCCTGTATTGGTGTAAGATAGGTGCAACTCATTAGAATCGCACAGGGTAAACGATTCTAATCAGTTGCAGCAAGAAGGGCTTAGGTGGAGAAATATAACAATGTTTTAGTCAGATCTTCTCAATACGCTTCTTATCAGCAGCTCTTCAATTTCTTACTTTATACAAACTTTAGCCCTAGTCAGACCTGCGCTATTTGTTACCAGTACAGTGCGCCAAAAGGCAATCGACAATACCGACCAGAACGACTTATATCTCTGTATTATTTCAAATTAATCTTCTTTATTGGCTCAGGACAGCCGTCTCTGCCAGGTCAGCCACGTCTCATGTTGGCAGACATTAACTAAATTATTTGGCACCAATCAGGTAGAGTCTAGACTTAAGCGAAGTCTCAAGAAGGCCTAATTCCGGAGTTAACCTTTTCTTCATATAAACGCATTACCACGCCTTGGCAAATAAAGTGGATCCAGTTCTGTGTTTGCTCATGAAATGATACTGATCTGATTGTACAGTTTTTTAAAGCAAACATTTCCCTTGAAATGTTTACATTATAAAAATCAAGCTATTAAATATGCATAATGTCATTGTTTCTTACGTGAAGATTAGCAGTGAAATGGCCAACGAAAAGTAGTTGAGTTTGGAAATAACTTAACTCTTCGCTTGCTATTCACATCAATATACCTACCTGTAAATAGTGAAGACACAGATGAGACAGCTCCTGCAGGAGCTGTCTCATCAGGGTCTGCACTATTTACAAATTTATTGTGCAACCGGTGCACTCCACAGCAGTGATTGCACAGCGAAATACTTGTAGACAGTGAAGATATATGTAATTATACAACAGGGCATGGGTAAAGAAGGAGAAGTTTATTGTAAGATTCAGCAAGCGAAGGGTTAACATCACTTAATGTTGTAAAAGCTTATGCTAAAAGTATCGATGTCCCTGGTGTTATTCACCCTCGATTTGCATATTATAACAAGATTTTTTTATAATTTGCAAAAATAAAAACAGAATCTATTTAATTCCATCAACAACCATTTCAGACACTGATCAGATGACCCCTATATGAGTCGTTAGATCTTGATCTACTCTGTGTACAGTGCCGGTAAGAGGCGTCTCTTTGGCGAATAGGGTTAAAGCAAGATTTATCTAACTAACCCGAATGAAACCTTGTCGTATCAATTACAAGTTGCTCAGCGATTTATTCATGCCTGTATAATGTCCAAAAATGAGTATTACTTAAATGTTATGATTAACTTGCACGTATGAATAAGGAAGATGGCAACATAATGTAGGACAAAACTGTGCAAAACATTTATGTTATTTTCTTTTTTTTATTAGTCAAAAGACAATGCTTAATTCTTTAACAGTGCAATGCAAAGTTCAAAGCGAGGATTTATTTTACATGCAATTTATATGAATGTTCTATATTTCTTGTTTTACTTGAATCATTAAAGCAATGCTTCTCAAAAGCGATTACAAAAGAAGTCAGGCTGTTGGTAATTAGGACAGAGTCTTGGTTAATACAGGACAAAATACTTCAGAAAGCTCACTTAGAACAGTCATCTGCTCTTAACATTTTAGTTCATAAATACGCATTTTATGCCTTTGCAAACAGAGTAGACCCAGATCAAACGGCTCATGTAGGAGCCTTCTGATCAGGTTCTGCTTTGTTTGCTTATGATTTAACATATGATTCTACAATTGTTACCATGGTCCAAACTCCCTGTGTCCGTTCATTATTATATCATTTACTCTGATTGATATCCACCATGTCATGATTTCTTATACATGCATGACTATTCATGTTGTAAAGGATTAAAGACCATGTATTGTCCGAAGTGTTTGCTTCAAATAGATTCTACTGTAGTTTTACAAAAGAAGCCCTTGAGTGCTGCATATTCGCAATACTTTTGCAGTTTTAGCGATATAATGTATTCGGTATAACTAAATGCTTTGAAATGACAAGCTGTGCAGGTCCCGTTCAGGGGACTCCTCCAGCAGCCCTCTGATCAGGGTATACATTGGTTGCAAATGAAAGAACAGTCGTTTACACATGATGCAGTAGTAATGGATTGACGTTGGGTTTGCAGTTTGTGAAATCGATTCTTTCAGCAAATGAAATGAGGACTTGTTTCTGTGCCTGGAAACATTAAAAGGATTGAAAACAAATCAAGAACGTCCTTGACAATTTCACATTTCAACAATAAATATGAAGTTTCGAATTAATTTATTTTAGCATAACTATGGCTGGATAGGAACGGGCATGTTGGAGGCTGAGGGACACAGTTGCTTGTACCGGATCGTATTAAGATTTGTGTGGGACTTTTTAACCCCTACAATGCTGGAAACTCAGTCACTAATGTCGTTTGCAAACAGTGTATACCCATATGAGAGGGCTCCTTTTGGACTTTTGGAATAGTCCATTTAAATTTCAGCATTGCAGGGTTAACTATCTCCATTCACTGTCCTAACACTGCATTTTAATCATGTACCTGCTTGACATGCAGTTTAACGTCTTTGCAAACAGAGAAGACCCAGCTCAGGTGAGTTCTGTTGGAGTACTCTGATCAAGGTTTGCTCTGCTTGCTTATCAAATAATATAGATCTAGTGTATGCCATGTCAAACAAATCCGCATATTGAACACATGCTGATGTATTATATTCATTTAGCTCCTTTTAGATTATTTACCATAAAGCTCCATGTTTTAGAACATGTCAACCCTTTTTATTGATAATACCGCCTTTCTACCCATTTGCAAACACAATAAACCCAGATCAGACAGCTATTGTATGAGATCACAGATCGGGACCTGCTCTGTTTGCTTACATCTATGCTTACATACATTGTGCTGTAAAGCCTCTCTATTACGGCCACTAAATACATCAAGTATTTTGTGTTAAAGGCAGGTGGCTGTTTAAAGCAAGGTGAAAGTAAAACAGAACGCTCCTATAGGAGCGTTCTGTTTTGCTTTCACATTGCTTTAAGCAGTCACCTGCCCTAAATACCAACTTATTAACACGATTAAGTGGGCGTTATAGAGAGGTTTTACTGTATCATATTTTCTACTGCACATGCAGTTCTTTCTTTTGTTTACAGTTTCAATTCAAGAATTGAATCGTTCATGAATATTCATTAAGTAAAGGGTTAAAGGTCAACAAGTTGATTTGTTCTATTTGACCGCTTTAAATTGCTGTTACTGTACTCTGGCAGATAAAGCTAATATGCTTATGTAGCAGACAATTTATCTGACTGTCTGTATCAATGGCAAGATGGTCTGAATGTGCTTTTACGGTAATTAACTGCTGACCAAGTGACCATGGGACGTCTGAAAGTGCTTTCTAAATAATTACCTTTTGATTGGGTTGCCAACGATATTGGTTCAGTTAATATCCAAAATTGTTCCTATTCAGTATTGTAATTTGTATCTAACATTAATAAATGTATCAACCTTTAGCATGTGGGCCAAACTTTCGTTTGCAAAAATATCTTCTAATTCAGGTTGTTAATTTGGCTTTCTTTTATGCCATTTCAAAACGCGAACAAGGTGTCAAACAATTGGCATCTTGATAAGACATCCGGGATCAAATCTGGATCCAACCTGTTTGCAATTGGAAGTATGAAATAATACAAAACACGGATATATAGACAGTGTGAAATAATAACAAAATATTGCTCTATATATAGCGTGAAATGAAACAAAATATTGCTAAATACACAGGTTGCAAAGTAGAAACTATTGCAATATATACAGTGTGAATTAATACAAACTATTACTATATATACACCTTGTAAGATATATTTAAATATATAGACAGTGTGAAATAAAACAAATATTGCTATATAGACAGTGTAAAATAATACAAATATTGCTATATACACAGTGTAAAATAATACAAATATTGCTATATACACAGTGTAAAATAATACACAATATTGCTAAAAAGTACACACAGTGGGATATAATACAAACTATTGCTATAATACGTACTCGTATATACAGTGTACTAGGTTTAAATTTAGAGCCTATCATTTTTCTAATTTGAGGAGGTTCAAGTAGCGTATGCAGAAGGAAACATTTGACACTGTCTAGTTTAGTTACCATTGCTGACCTTGTTCATATGACTGGCAAGCAATAAAGCTACGATGGCAACACATTTGCATGCACCAATAATGCTTTGCAATCATCTATATTGTTATTACGTATCACGTGTTCCGCTACATATACCATTATGATTTCATTACAATTCTCTGAATTTTACAAAAGCGAACGCCCGTTTGGTTGTAAAACCCCCACGTCTTCTGGATTAGCTGTTAGGGTTTTCACTGAGCATTATAACATATTACGTGAACCATTTGGGATGATATAAATTAGATTCTGCAGTTTCTGCTATGGTCAAAAATCCCCTTCTTCTTATGCCATTGAAAAACGTCCAGCTAATTCATATTTGGAAAGTTCTTATTTTTGCGCGAGAATTTGTTTATCAAAGGGTGAAGAACTATTCACCATAACAAAAAGGTGACATTTGCGTTACATAAATCAGTCTAGTCAATTCCAGAGAAAACCCATATCAGGCGGTTCCTGTAGAAGCCATCGGAACAGGGTCTGCTTGTTTGCTAATGGAATGAAGTAGATCTGATTATTAAGTTTCTGTCATGTCAAACATTTCCTGTGTTCATATGCCATTATAAATTAACCATTTACTCCTTAACCCATTACCTCATATGTTATTTTTAGACACACCCTCTTTGAACAAATCTACCGAAATTGTGTAGTTTTGAAACCATTGTGATAAATAGAGCATTTGCTCCTATGGAGCAAATGCTCCATTTATCATAATGGTTTCACAGAGTCGTCAGAAGTCGTCAATATGAGAGAATGGGTTAAACACGCCTTTCTACACCTTTGCAAACAGAGTAAGCCCCCCATATCAAACGGCTCATGTAGGAGCCATCTGACCAGGGTCTGCGCTGTTTGCTTATAGAAATATATAGATAATGACTCTACAGTTTCTCCCATTGCCAACATTCCATATGTTCATATACGAGTATAAAAATGAATCTGATCAATATTCATGACACTGGTATTTATTACATGAATAGTCATGAGGTAAAGCGTTAATCTTTATCCATTTATCTCGCGATCTGACTCGCAATTGCAAACATTTTGGATTCAGATGAGACGGCGAGTAACTCGGCGTCTAATCAGTGCCCAAGCTGTTTGCCACTCAGTCATCAGTTTCTCAAAAGCTTGATCCAATCGGAGGTAGTCAAAATCAACGTATCCAAATTTGAGCAAACTTCTTCACAGCGTGGTAAGGTTTTAGTAATCCATCTCTTCCAGTGCTGCAGAAATGAGGATTGGATTTATCTTATAATCCATTCAATACTATGTTTACGGGACGTATTATCAAAACATCAAATGAAATATTCATACGTCTTTTTAGTGAGGAATTTAATTAAATATGACACTCACTGATTTCATAACTGGCACTATTCTGTTCTGCGCCATTGGCAACCATCAATACTGCTGCCAGGATATATAAAGTCTTCCACCAGGCCATAACCAATAACCAAGAATTAGCAAAACTTGTTTTTTTGTGATTATTGTAGCGTATGCATTTAATATAAGAGCAGTGCGAATAGGTTATATATTATGACTTCTTGTATTCTCTGGAACCTTGACTTACATTGGATCAGAATGCAGCTATTTGTCAATGCAGCTATTTGTTATGATTCTATCAAGTACGGTACAATGTCTCTATATCAGACGATTATCGGTATTTTGGAAAAGTGGCAGCTTCATACAAGACGAAGGGCATGCAGAAAGCTTCCAAATGAGCTGTCTGCATGACTTTCATTCTGCATTAAGCTTCCAAATGAGCTTTTTGCATGACGTTCATTCTGCATTAAGCTTCCAAATGAGCTGTCTGCATGACTTTCATTCTGCATTAAGCTTCCAAATGAGCTGTCTGCATGACTTTCATTCTACATTAAGCTTCCAAATGAGCTGTCTGCATGACTTTCATTCTGCATTAAGCTTCCAAATGAGCTGTCTGCATGACTTTCATTCTGCATTAAGCTTCCAAATGAGAAAGTCATTCTGCATTAAGCTTCCAAATGAGTTGTCTGCATGACTTTCATTCTGCATTAAGCTTCCAAATGAGAAAGTCATTCTGCATTAAGCTTCCAAATGAGCTGTCTGCATGACTTTCATTCTGCATTAAGCTTCCAAATGAGTTGTCTGCATGACTTTCATTCTGCATTAAGCTGCCACCTGCTTAACCATTTACTCCATAAATACGATTTTCTACGCCTTTGCAAACAGAGTAGACCCGGTTCAGACGGCTCCCGTAGAAGCCGTCTGATCAGGATCAGCCCTGTTTGCTTATGCTATAATATATATATATGATTCCACAGTTCCTGCAATGGAGAAACATTGCTGTATCCATGTACAATTGTAACAATTAATCTAACTGATATTCATGCTGTCATTATTAAAATTTCCTTACATGAATCGTCATGGAGAAAAGGGTTAAAACGAACTGAATTCTTCTTTACTGAGTTCCATTTTAGAGGGGTTGTACTGTATTCGTACATGGTGTTTTTACTTTAATATTTGATAGGATATTGCTACATTGGTAATTGGTTGTTTCTTATCTGGAACGCAGTGGGTTACAATCAATTACACATTTAATCCTTTATCTGATACGTATGCCTTATGATGTCTTTGAAAACAGAGTGGACCCAGATCAAACGGCTCCTATATGAGGTGTCTGATCAGGGACTACTCTTGGTGTTCGTGGAATTATATAGATATCGTTCAACAATATTTGTCATAACCTAATACTCCTGCATTCATAAATATCATTATTAGATTAGAAATTAGTTAATAAATATATATGATGTCATTTTGTCTTGCATAAATGTTGATGAGGGAACGGGTTAATGCATCCAGTATACAATTCGATACAGTTTGTCAACCATAATTGGTTTAAGGGCATCTTTTATTTGGGCGATTAAAAATCTTGACAGCAGTAGTCAGTAGCTGTATTTCTTTTCTGCAATATTCCTTTCACCTTCCAAACAAATTTTTGTAAGCCAAGATTCTCGTGTGCTGCAGGTATAAAAGTGGACTTTTCTCTTCTTTTTATACAGGGCAACACATAAATGTGCCTACTCAAATACTAAAATCGTTCTTTCTCCACCAAACCCTATGTTGCGGCCACTCTTTAAGATTCTATAGAGTGGTCACAACATAGGGTTTGGTGGAGAAATAAAGAAATTATTCTTGAAAATGTTTTAATTTACGCATCTTTTCTGGACCTCTGTTTATATAAAAACCCATAATTAGCATAACGTATAGGTTAGATCCTGATGAGGCACTCAGTGACTCGGTGTCTCATCTGGTTCCAAGCTATTTGCTAACGGTATTATGGGCTCGTCTATTATGGGCTCGCCTATTGCGTTATATGTATACATTAGAACCTGTCTTCAGCGGTCATGTATTTATTTATTGAACATAGGAGTCTTAAACAGCAGGTAGTTGTTAAATGCAGGGTAAAACTGACACAGAAAGCTCCTGTAGGGGCTTTCTGTGCCACTTCTGTCCTGCATTAAGATAGCACCTGTTTTAGAAATCCAGATTTAGACTTTTGTTTTAATGATCGCGTAAGACATATTCTTCTGTAAGTACTACTACTTATAAATTACAAAGAAAAGTGATTTAAAGGTCACACATACCCATCCAATGAAAGCCATATTTCCGAAACTAAAATGGTCATGTATCCACCAAACCCTATGTTGTGATTACTTCTTAAAAGTGTGCACTCGGGACATTCTAAACAGTGGACACAACATAGGGTTTCGTGAGAAATGAAGAAGCTGTTATAGACAATATGCTCAAATCGTTACCTGATAGAGACACCATTCTGCAAATGTGCAAATCTCTGTGTATATGCCAATATTATAAGAGATCACCCGATTTAGTATTCATGATATGATTAATTCTTACATGAATATTCAAGAGGTAAAGGTTTATTTACACATGTTGTCTATGCCACTTGTCATACACTCACACACAGAAGGTCGTATCACATACCACCATAGTTCATGTAACTACTGTAGGAGACATGGTAAATGGAAATTGATGTTTGTCTGGGATAGCAGCATTCATTGTACTGAAAGGTCTCACTTATACGACCATTAAACAATCTAATTCTGGATTTTTAAAACAGACGGTAGCTTAATGCAGGTTGACAGTGATACAGAAAGTTCTACTGTAGTAACTTTCTGTATCACTTGTGCCCTTGATTAACCCTTTACCTGATAGAAGCGGCTTTTAGCGTGTTTGATTTATTCCTCCGCTGAAGAAAATAGTTCAAATTCATACAGTCATGAACATATTGCATAATAAATATTTTCTATATCCTAGTAGGTGGTAGCTTAAAGCAGGCTGAAAGTAAAGCAGAATGCGCCTTAAGGCGCATTCTGCTTTACTTTCAACCTGCTTTAAGTGGTCATATGTCTTCAAAACTAGAAACAGGCTATTGGGTAAAGGGTTAAGCAACATTGCTTTTATAGTCTCCTGTGTCATTAAATCATGTGGTCTCTTTAGCGTGACTCTGCCTTATAATAATGAGGTATAGAGCCAGTAAATCTAAAAGGTTAGTAACAATACCCAGACATGGATGTTTACAGTTAAATGAAATGATTGTTAGTTGTAGAGTTGGTTTAATCATCCTTGTGACACAACGTTTGTGGATAATATAAACGACAAATACTTGAATCAAATTCAAGTGACTGCACATTCAATCACAATATCCAATATTTAACTATCTGCACTTAAACAATTGTTGTCTGTAAATGATGTCAACTGCTTCAATTTTAATTAATTTGAATATCATATTGTCTTGGTGACGTTACTAATGTTGTAAAGTTGTCTGGAGTGGGATTTTGATTTACATTAGTGTGAGGTTTGGTACCCGTAAACTTGGTTTAAGCTCCCAAGAGGCTTTTTTGGCAACAAACCGTTCCAATGCGGTGCTCCTGCTTCCATCCAATGGTCTGCTTTGTTTTTATATGGTAAATGTTTTATGTCTATTTGTCTGTTTGGTCACATTTTGTCTGGTAGCGGTGTTGTTTCCTGTTTGATTATGTTTTGTATGTGATTTTGTTTGAGATTTGGTGGTGGTGGTGGTGGTGGTGTGTGTGATGTTGGGGGTGGATGTGGGGGTTGGGGTCGTAGGGTGTTTATTTGTTGCTGATTTTGTTAATTTTACAGGCTATTGTGTTTTTATCTATATGTTTAGAGGGCACATTCCCAATAACTATCATTCTTCACAAGATACACATCTGTGAAAATAGGTTTGTTCATGAAAATAAAACTTAGCTGCAGTTTTATAAAAAAAAAATATACCCATTACCCTATGAAAGTTCGTGGAAGAAATAATGACATCATAAATATTAGTAGTTGAACTTTTTTAATTACACATGAAAAAAGATTTTGGCAGTGGTAGTAACTGTAGAATGTATATTACATGAGCATAAAGTGCTCCTGCAGAGACCGTCTGATCTGGGTCTACTCAGTCTGCAAATGCATTTAAAGGAATTTATATTGAGTAAAGAATTACAGTAAAACCCATCTAAACCGGAATTCTAGTAGACAAGATTTTTAGATATCTTTAGGCAGGTGGCAGCTTAATGCAGGGTGGAAGTCATGCAGAAAGCTCATTTAGGAGCTTTCTGCATTACTTTCACCGTGCATTAAGCTGCCACCTGTCTCCAAGACCGATATTTATACTACACTGAACGTCCGGTGCAGAGAGAGCTAACTGTATAGTGTTTCTTCTGTTTGTTTGGTGTCCGGCTTGTATACAATAGATGTTCATTTATATACATAACCTTTTCTCGTCTATCACCATCCTTATATTTACTTATAGACACGGTGCCCCAGCTGCTTAGTCTTGCATTGCGTTATCTACGTAGAAAACCAAATCTCATTATCTTTCAATTTGTACCACAATATAGTTGTCTGGATAGACTCACTGAATAATAAATAGCTGGCCAATTGATGTAAGTCTGGCAACAACAATGTCCATAATCTAAGAATTTAGTCCTTGAATTGATAGAGACACCTTTTATCGTCTTGCAAACAAAGTAGACCCAGATCAGACGGCCCCTAAAGAGCCGTCTGATCAGGGTCTGTTCTGTTTGCATATGGATTTATATAGTTATGTTTGTGCTGGTTCCTGCATGGACGAAAATCCCTGTGTATATATACCATTATAACAAATCATTTAATTGATATTCATGATGTCATTATTTCTTATATTAATATTCATGAGATAAATGATTAAGTTGTAATGGAAGATGGCATTTAGCAGACCATGGGCACCGGATCAGCTGTACACGTGCATTTAATGACCTGTATCGGCACTAAACACAAAACACTTTATTGAAAGGCGATTTAATGTTTCCAGAAGTAAACGAGTTTCCATCATGTGGCAATCAGCTTGATTTCACCCAGAAAACTATTTTTTATAAAATGTTGTTCGCCACATGCTTCATACAAATACGAGATTATTATATTGAATCTGGTAGTAGGACATTTTTCAATCTTGGTGATGTTTATGTGTAACAGCCAATCGAACACGGATCCATTTCAATAATAACGGACTGTCAACTAGAATGTATCCAGTTACTAAGTATCTCATATGGATCCAAACTAACTCTTTGCATTGGTAAATGCAATTAATTTCGCTGAGTGCATGCTAAAGGTTAACCCTTCTCTTGTTGAATTTTAAAATACATTTCTCCTTCTTTACCCATGCCCTGTTGTATAATTACATATATCTTCACTGTGCACATGTAGTTTGCTGTGCAATCACTGCTGTGGAGTGCACTGGTTACACAATCAACTTGTAAATAGTGCATACCCTGATGAGACAGCTCCTGCAGGAGCTGTCTCATCTGGGTCTTCACTATTTACAGGTAGGTATATTGACGTGAATAGCAAGCGAAGGGATAAAACAAGGGTATACCATTTAACAAAAGAAGTATGTTAAAAGTTCACTATTTACTGTGACTGTGTTGAAAAACTGTTGTCAAACATATTGGATCCTGATGGGAAGCTGAGTTACTCGGTGTTTCATCTGGATCCAATTTATTTTGTTTGCAAGTTGTGAGTCAGGTGACGGCTGGTAGGAGGAGGGTTCGTACTGAATGGCACAGTTACAAATGTAATCATCCCGCTCTCATGGTAGATAAAGAAATTTTATTGAATCAAAATTGATATTTGTCTGGGACCACGATCTTTATTGCAAACAATTGTAATACAGGGTATCTGTTGTAAAACCTTACTGATCCAAACGATCAAATAGTATCTTTATCAGTCTTTAAGAGAGCTGAGAAGAGAGCATACAGAAAGTTCCGCTACGAACCGTCTGCATGACTTTCATTCAGCATTAAGTGGTTCACTTATGTAAAAGAGTTCTCAATTCTTCTTTACTTAAATTTCGGATTCGCGAGGTTTTACATCTAAATCTAAAAGGTTGGGTAATACTAGCTAGACAGGACTAGTTATGTACAGATAGTTTTACTGCACGCGTGGTGGTGTTACATGTTTAACCCTTTTATAAAAAAGTTTTATACAGTAAACCCCCTCTAAATCGGAATTGTAGTAGAGAAGAATTTTAGATACTTTTAGACATATGGGTGCTTAATGCAGGGTGAAAGTCGTGCGTTGCATTAAGCTGCCCCTGTCGTCAAGACCGATATTTATATCAAATTAAATGCCTGGTTTAGATGGGCGTTACTGTAGATACAAATATGATTTCACTATGACTGAAAGTGTAGAATAAGATCTATATGTCTATGAATACGCAAACAGAGCACACTGTGATCAGACAATTCCTACATGGACGATCTGCTCTGGGTGTACTCTGTGTGTAAAGACATGTCTATGAACGTAAAGAGTTAATCATTCTCATCACAAAATTGTTTGACACTGCATTCTACAAAATCCAAACTGGTAAGTATGGCACTAGGCTACTATCGAGTTACTTCTTCAATGGGGAAATGAAATTAACATGTACACATTACACCGGACATGGATTTAGACGAATTGAAACAAATAGATTTCACGGATATTATGATTGGTCTTTGAGTCTATATTTTTAAAGGCTTGATCATAAACTTTAAAACATGCAGAGTCTAAACAAATGCAATGGTTTTGAAAATCGAACAAGAACTATTGATAATATATTCCCTGTGCTTTATTGTACAAGCAAATATCAAAAATAGTAAATACCATTTAAATGTTCCTTACTGTTCGTTCAGTGATGTTTGAATTTCACACATTAGACAGAATGGCTTGAATTATTTATACATGCGTCACTTTGATTGGCAATGTTCAATGCCTATAGCATATAGGGAAGGGTAAAACTATAATTTATGGTAGATATGGCTATGTGATATTACCTTATTCTTGCACTCGGACTGTCGCTATGACAAACAATATCTAACCATTTCACCCCAGGACACACATACACTGTCATTTGCAAACAGTGTAGACCCAAATCAGAGGGCTCCTAGAGGAGCGCTCAGATCAGGGTATGCACTGTTTGTCATTTGAAATCCTCTAGTAAGTTTAAACCTTTCCTACTGAGTGGACTCTATAGTTAAACACTGATGGGCTGTTCCATTCTGATAGTCAGGGTTGAAAGGGTAATGTGATGGTTTGCTAACCATAAAAGGCTCTCTAATTTGTTTATCATATTATATACGACAAAATGTGAAACTCGTCTTTTATTTAAGAAATAGCAAAATCGTAGTTGTGCATTATCGCGCATTAGATTAACTGAGATCTAATGCGCGATGATACCCAGCTACGAATTTGTTATTTCGATTCTAACACGACTTTTTAATAAAAATACTTTTACCGGAGAATACAACAAAACCGGACGCGTTGTCAGTGATTACGCCATTGTTGCTGTTACATTTACTCAACACGACTTTCACCCATGATGTTGTACGAGTAAAGTGGCCAAATCTCAACAGAAAACAATTCCAAGTCAACGATGCTTTCACATTGAAGCGAACAACTATAGCATTTACATCATGTATGTACACCTCTATGCCAGAGCCATCGTGTTTACATATTTAGAAATGTGAAATTACAGTTAACTTGTGTGT
This sequence comes from Azorinus chamasolen, assembly GCA_963576725.1. Lineage (NCBI taxonomy): Eukaryota > Metazoa > Mollusca > Bivalvia > Cardiida > Solecurtidae > Azorinus > Azorinus chamasolen. Next base: position 83,412,167 of record OY755243.1, on the reverse strand, counting down.
GGTTTGAACAAGGAACATAAATTTGCGTGTGGGGAAAATGGAACAGCCGATCGAAATGCTGGGTTCATTATCACGGATTAAAGCACATTTCTCGGTATTCTTTGTTTATATGCCGTAGGTTCAGAGTCGTGTTAGAATATTTAATAAAATAGTCTACGCTTTTCGGTCCATATCCGCCGTATATCTTCCTTAAGGCGATGTGGCTTGAAGGATACGAATTACACCTACCCATTTGTCGTTTTGTAAAATAAAATGTCTGTAAAATGACAAAATTTGCATTACGTTGAGAGGAATTGGACGATCTATGCAGTGAGAGAAAGACTGAAAGGTCACGAAAGGAATATTTAAAGGAAGGCATGTGATTTCACAAACTATATGTAGCTCTACATATTCCAGAAACGAAATAAGTATTGCATGCCAGTGTACGACATTCTTACCACATACTTTTCAAACAGAATAGTACGGCTAGGATTCGTCTTGCCGGACATCTCACATTAACACTTTTATAGTGACGCCTTTTGGCACTTTTGCAAACAGAGTAGACCCATAGAAGACGGATCCTGTTGGAGCATTCTAATCAAGGTCTGTTCCGTTATTATTATACAGTAAAACCTCTCTATAACGGCCACTAAAGTGTGTTGATTAGTTGTTATTTAGGGCAGATGGCTGCTTAAAGCAATGTGAAAGTAAAACAGAACGCTCCTATAGGAGCGTTCTGTTTTACTTTCACCTTGCTTTAAGCAGCCACGTGCCTTAATAAAAAAATACTTGATGTAATCTAGTGGCCGTTATAGAGAGGTTTTATTATAGGTCTGACTCTACAGTTTCTTCGGGTGTAAACATGTCTGTGTTGATATGCCATTATAAAAAACCCATCTACATTTGTAATTAATATTTATAAGGGATATGGTTAAACAGCATTTTGTATACAGTACCTATCTTAAGTGGCTATTCATTTATTCAACATAGGAGTGATAAAAAGCAGGTGGTTGCTTAATGCTTGGCAAGAGTAATGCAGAAAGCTCCTGTAGGAGCTTTCTGCATTATGTTTTACCTGTATTAAGCTACCTCTTGCCTTACATACCCATGATTAGACTTTTTAAGCTACCTTTCAGACCCATAATTACGTCTCCCTACTTTTGTGGTGGCCTTTAGACAGGTTCTGCTGTATTACTGGACCCATCTATTGGTGTTTAAATTACTTCAGAACTTGAACAGTTCCTGATGTATTAACACATGTGCCATTGTGAAAAAATAATGTCTGCTCAAATTTGAATCGATGTATTTTGACTACTCCCGATTCAGTCAATGTTTAGAGAATCTATTGACCGAGTGTCAGATAGATTGGATCCTGATGAGATGCCGAGTTACTCGGCGTCTTGTTTTGACCCAAGGCGACTGCAAATGCGAGTTAAGTGGCAGACAGTAGGATTAGGGTTAAATGGTTCAGTGTGTGTGTACAGAATCAATGTCTCACGTTTGTTTTAGATGACTTATAAAAGATAACACACTTATCTCTATCTGTATCTTAAAGTGTGTTAATCAAATGGCTTTTCGGATGACCTGTTTATATAATGAATTGTTAGGCAAGTGACTGCGATACATTTTGTAACACAGACATGACAATACTTGACCTACTCTTCTGCAAAACGAATATTACTATGTCAGAATAGCAAACTTTTATTAATGAAAGTACAGTGGAGCTTCTCTAAAGTATGGGAAATTAACATAGATGTCTTTAAAAGCATGTGAATGCTTGAAGAAAGTAATACAAGGAGCTTTCTGCATTATTGTCGCCTTGCATTAAGCTACTAACTGATTTGAAAGACGCACATGTTTAATCATTAATTGGTCGCATTAGAGTGTTTTACTGTAGATGCCGTGATATCATTTCAGCAAGACTAATTAATTACTGGTCAATTGTCCATGATTGACACGAAATGGCCATGACCTTTGGGACTTCTGTACTCAGTGTATACAGTGCAGTCTTTGTAACGCGACCAGTCAAAAGAAGTATACTTCAGGATATTTTTAAACAGGTGGTGACTTAATGCAAGACAAAGGTCAAGCAGAAAGCTCCTCATTGAGCGTTTTGTATTACTTTTACCCTGCATTAAGAGACTGCCCGATTTTGTTAGTACATTATGGGATCGTTTTAGCGAGACTCTACTGTGATATGAATATGGGTCACATGAACAAATCATTGTTCATTTGATAACTATGGAGCACTATAAATTGAGTTTGATCATAGTACCTACGGCATGTACAGTAAAACCTCTCTATAACGGCCACTAAATTACGTTAATTAGTTGGTAATTAGGGCAGGTGGCAGCTTAAAGCAAGGTGAAAGTAAAACAGAACGCTCCTATAGGAGCGTTCTGTTTTATCTTCACCTTGCTTTAAGCAGCTACCTGTCTTTAACACAAAATACTTGATGTAATTTAGTGGCCGTTAAAGAGAGGTATGTTGAACCGCAAATTTCACGCCACCCATTTTTCACAATTTCACACGTGTGAAAAATGGGTGGCGTGAAATTTGCGGTTCAACAGAGGTATGTTGAACCGCAAATTTCACGCAACCCATTTTTCACATGTGTGAAAAATGGGTTGACGCATTTTTCACACGGGTGAAATTTGCGGCCCCATTTTTCACACGTGTGAAAAATGCGGCCCCATTTGTCACAAAACCGTGCTGTGAAAATTTCGGCACCCCTTTAACCCCATTTTCTGAAGACCTACTAATACCAACGCATTTTTCACAGATATGTCAATAGATGGTTTAGCTACTGTTGACATGCTTACGCACGAGAGATCTTAAACAGCCATCAGGACATTGAATAAATATCGGATAGGGTACATGTAGCTTTGTCCCTGAATTATGTTTATGACAGTAATGCCCCATGAGTCGACTCTCGTTATCTCGAAATCGGTGAAGTATAACTTCTGCTTATGCCGAAATCCACTCTAAGTCCCTGCCATTTGAGCTGTTTTTTGAATTGCAAGCAATTCTGATCCAGACCAGATGCAGAGCGACTCAGCGTCTGGTCTGTATATAAACTGCTTGGGATTATGTTTTCATTTTCAACAATGGAAATAAAGCATGTGTTTTTGACCAAAAAGAAATTTTAAAACGTAATGTGGTACCCGTGTATTGTGTGTATAAAAATCATTTATCACGGAGTTCTTTAAAGTCTTATAGTGATGTTCGCAAAGAGTTCAAGCTAATGAGTGTCGACTGTACTTTAGTATATGGTGACAGAAATTATAATTTACGGAATTATCCAATTACATTATTTAAAAACCGACGTAGATGATAATAATGTTTTGTAAATATATGTATACATATATAAAATTTGACAGAGCACTGAGAATAAACTGAGAGTGAAATGACAGCGCACTGAGAGTATACCGAAATGAAAATAAGGTTAAATTAGAGTAAACTGACAGTCTACGGTAGAGTAGCTTTTAGTAATCTGTCTTACTAATGAATTAATGAAGATAATATTTTTTTCTAATGCTGTGATGTGGCGAAATAAATAAATAAATAAATATTATTATCATTATTATTATTATTATTATTATTGTTACTATTAATGATAATATCGCAATAAACAATGTATTGATTAATTGATTAATTCAAAATAAATTAATAAAACAAAATAATAAAACAATGTAATAAGTATAATATTTTCCATCAATGAATTGTTAGGTTACTGTCAGTTCACTCTCATTGATGTGTCTAATTACTTTCAGTAAACTCTCATTGTACCGTCAGACTAAAGCCAGTTAACTGGTAGTGCGTGAGGGTGACAGCTTTAAATAACGTTGCTTGTGTTCTTGTTTCGGTGCCAGATAAGCACAACCAGATAGGCAGTACGCGTCTATTTAAAGAAAGTCACAAAAGGTAATGATGTACTGTGCGAAACAAACAACAACAACAACAAAGAGGCCAATTTATGACCCTTTTTAAACCTTTTGGCGCAAATTTTGTGTGTGTCCGTCTATTGACATTAGATCCTATAAATAATGCGATTGGTTTGATGCTGCAAATGTACGGTGCACCATAGCAGCCATAACACGAATAGAGGTAGCAGAGGTAGCGTGAGTTTTTACAGGGCCGTAAAAACCCGTGTCTGAGCTGATTTTGGCTGCTGACCAAACGCCCATTTATATACCTACGATCATCATACTGGCCCACCTTACAGACTGGTATGCAGTCATTATAACCCTAACTATTCGAACAATTTGCTTCATATATGTTCAAGTTATGGAACGCCAAAATCGCCAATACGTTTTATTATGCTACAGGAGTCGAAATGATATAAGGATTTTCAAAACAATCAATGCGGGAATTTTTTTCAATGTTTTTCCTAAATTTGCTGAAAATTCTAAAATAAACTACTTTCGGTTAAAATTTCTGCGTTGATCTCTTTTAAAACAAAGTTGTGATCTGGAAACATAGCGCAGAGTCGGAGAAAGAATTTTTTCTTCGCTCTCAAATTATTGCCGAAAGATGGTGTGTCAAGTCCGATACAAAATATGTGAGCATATGTGTTGTCACGATATACGATATATCACGCATGATATACTATTCACGTATGATACATATACGCACACTAAATGATACGAGACGAACGGTTCCTTACGCTACTATTACCTTAAGTAAAGAACAACTCTTTCTTTCCTTAGATGATACACATAGTACAAAAAGTATTAATCAAATATCCCATAAAATGGAAATAGTACCCATTATATTAACAGCGAGATGTACAATATATCCGCACGAAAGATATACACATGATATACAATGAACGCACGATAGATATACGCACGATGTACGCTACATACTGTAAAAAGGTCTTGAAACAAGGACGATGCGTGCCAAGTTTGAAAGCCCCATTTTCGATGGTTCAGAAGTGATAGCCAGTGGTAAGGTTTTTCATTAAGTATGCTTAAGATCAATTCAGAGGTCAGCAGGTCAAATATTTTGTATTCCTACAAATGGTGTGTATCAAAAATCACATACGCAAATTATAATGGTCCTTCTCCTCATCAGTCAAAATAGGTTTTTAAAATAGTAAGTCAAAGGTCAAGGAGAAGGTCATAAGGTCAAACGTTTTTTGTATTATGAAAGGTCTTTTCTTAAGAAATGTACACACCCATTATGCAAACGGTTCTAGATTTATGACAAAGGTGACAGACTAGCAGCCGATCGGGACAAATATCCCAGATATTAGATACATGTATCCCAGGTGTTGCAGCACATGTGTCGACGGTGTACATATCGTCGCCGGCAACAATGTATGTCAAAACAAGCCGCACATATTGTCGCCGGCGACAGTATGTGCCGAAGTTGTCGGCACCGGCGACAATACGTGCACAAGAGTTACGCCACTGTCATATTGTCGTTTGTCGGGAATCAAAATTATAGTAATCGATGGTTTACGCGACACAACAGTGTAATTGCGCAAATGAGAATCAAAAGTGTATTGTGTCAACTGTTTTGACAGGATCACATATCCGTCCGGATGTTTGTCGTTTCATCCATATGTATGTTCTCTGTCGTCAATTTGTTCCTCGTTAAAGGCGTTTGACATTTTGTCGGCAGAAATACCCTTAAACAGCACCATAACCTTCGTCACATATTGTCGCCGGCGACAATTTGTGCAGTTCAGCATTAATATGTGCCGAAAACTTCGGCATATATTAACGACGTCGACAATATGTTCCATTTGTTTCAGCAGAGATGGTCGCCGGCGACACTATGTACAGCGGCAACAAGATGTGCGCCAACACGAGGACATCAAATGTAGACACAATCATAAAGCATATCAAATATGTGGACGCTAGATGATTAACAAGGAACTCTAAATAATTTTTGCCCACGTGACCCATAATTATATTTTAATCAAATAGGTATGTTGAGTAAGCACCAAAATCAACTTCTGAGTTGTAATACAAATCTGACATTTCGATTCCTGCGACCTTGGTCTATAACCGAAATGACCAAAGAAATTTGTCAACTTCAATATATTCTCACGTGTGAAAAATGGGTCGCGTGTTTTGAAGTGAATAATTTAGCACATCGTCTCGATGCATTTTTCATATACGTGAAAAATGCGCCGGGCTTTGAAGGAGGTATAGGAGCAAAACGCAATTTTCACAAATTATGTGAAAATTGGGGCCGCAAATTTCACACGTGTGAAAAATGGGTGGCGTGAAATTTGAGGTTCAACAGAGGTATTACTGTAACATGTAACAATTTGCCTACTAAGTGTGCCCTGATTTGGGGTTTTAAAACAGCTTAGATCCAGATGAGACACCGATTAACTCTGGTCTCAACAAAATCCAAACTGTTTGACACTGTCAAAATGTCAAATGAATGGAAAGGAAGTAAACATTTGTAATATTTAACTAGGTGTCGTTTGTTTCAGCAGGCTAAGAGTTAATCCTTTACTCCATAAATAGGCCTTTCTACGCTTTTGCAGAGTAGACGCAAATCAGACGGCTCATGCAATGTCTGCTATGTTTGCTTATGAAATAATATAGATCTGAGTCTGCTGTTTCTGCCAGGGCTAAACATTGTCGCGTCCGTGGCCTAAATCTATATTCTTGATGTCATTATTTTTACATAGAATTCATGGAGTAAAAGATTAAGTCGTGCACTGGACATAGGGAGAGTGTGGAATATTTATCTTTTTGGCCATAACATATTTACACCATTAACCCTTTCCCGGTTCTATTTTTAGTCCAAAATTCGATACCTATTGAATACTCAATTTATTCATTGACAAAATAATTATAATTAAAGTATGGAAGGTGGAACAGTGTAGCCATTTTAGAAGGTAAAGGAACAGAACTTTCAAAACTCCACTAGCAAACAGAGCATGCCCTGATCAGACGGCTCCTATATGAGCCGTCTGATCTGGGTCTACTCTGTAAATGCGTGAAAACACGTTTATATGAAAGAAAGGATTAACAGTATGTCAAACTCCGCCTATTTTGAATATTGATTAATATAACCCATTCCCCCATAGGCTAGTTTTAGATCCAACCTCTTTGAATAAATCTACTGAAAAGGAGCATTAACTAGAGAAAAGAAAACAATAAGAATTGCGTTGTTCTGAAACCATTGTGATAAAAAGAGCATTTGCTCCTTAGGAGCAAATGCTCTATTTATCACAATGGTTTCAAAACGTGACTTTTTCAGAGGCATAGAAAGGCGTATTTATGGAGGGAAGGGTTAATTACTAAAATATAGATCAAATACAGTACATAATTTGTAACATGCTGTCTATGATCTGGGTCTACTTTGTTTGCAAATTCGTAACAAACTGGGAATGCGGAGTAAAGGTTTCAATGTTAATTTAACTAAATCTGTAAATTGTCTTAAGTTTCCCTGCAGCTGTCTGCATAATAATTCCTCTTCAAGTCAGTAGATTTGTATCTGAGTAAACATGAAACAGAAATATGTATGCTTAGGCACGTTGTGATGACACTTAGAAAACCTTGTGAATAGTCTGTAAAATGCACTGCATGTATGGCATTCATTAGCTGAACTGTTATAATATCGTCCTGAACAATGCTGGAATTTTTGTCATCGCAGAAACTGTAGAATAAAGTATTTAGTTTTCTGGTCATCTGGTCGGGATCTACCTTGTTTCTCCACCATACCCTATAAAGAAGCTATTCTTGAAAAATGTTTAAATTTACGCATCTCATCTGGACTTGTGTATAATGATAGATATGGATGGACATTATATTGTATCGAAATTGATGTATGTCTGGCGCTGTGGTATTCATTGTAAAAGCTTCTAATAAAGACCTTGGAAGTCTAAAAGGTTGGCAATAACAACCAGACTGAAATGTTCCAGTTAGTTGCTTCTAATACAAATCGTTGTGTTATATATTTAATCATCTTCCACCAACAGCGGTATCGTGTAACATACGCGACAGATTACAGTAGAATCTACTTAAAGTAAACGTATTGGATAAACATGGGTGAGGTCACCCTGTTCTCCATAAATACGACTTTCTACGCCTTTGTAAACAGATTAGACTAAGTTCAGAGGTCTAATCAGGGTCTGCTCTGTTTGCTTATGATATAGTATAGATATGAATCTATAGATTATGCCATGGCCAAAATTTCTTTGTCCATGTGCTATTAGATATTCTGATTGATATGCATGGTGTCATTATTTCTTACATGAATATTCATGGAGTAAAGGGTTAATCCTTATCATGCAAAGCGTGAACTGTTGAGCATTTGCAAACAGTTTAGATCCAGATGAGATGCCGAGTAACTCTGTGTTTCATCTGACCCTAGCTGTTTTGACACTCGGTTATTAGTTTCTTAACCCTTTTCTCCATAAATACACCTTTCTACCCCTCTGTAAAAGTCACTTTATGAAACCATTGTGATAAATAGAGCATTATTAGAGATAATTATCACAATGGTTTCAAAACTACAAAATTCTAACATTTTCATTTTCTCTAGTTAATGCTTCTTTTTGGTAGCTTTATTCAAATAGGTTGGATCTAAAAATAGCCTATGAGGTTTAAACAAATCTGAAGTACAATTTATTGCAGATCGGAGTTTTAGTACATATACAATAGTTTGAGTACATATACAATAGTGTGTTGGCTATAGCAGACACTGTAGCGACAGATCTACATTGTTTCACAGGCATGCATATCAGACCCTGTTCAGACGGGTCCTCTAGAAACTGGCTGATCTGTGTATGCAATGTCTTTTTTTTTTCAAATGGGCAAAGTTGCTTCTCTTTCAAATAACAGTTTAAGTCACAGTCATACACTTTGTATATTTTGACCTGCGTTTTAGGTTGCATCTCTCCCTCGGATATAAATTCCATAAAGAAGACCCGTAAAGTCATTTGCAAACAAATTCAGTCCAAATGAAAACATGAAGATCAGCTATACAGGGTCCATACAGTCATTATACAGTAAAACCTCTCTATACCGGACACTGTATTACATCAAATATTTTGTTTTAAAGGCAGATTGTTGCTTAAAGCAAGGTGAAAGTAAAACAGAACGCTCCTATAGGAGCGTTCTGTTTTACTTTCACCTTGCTTTAAGCAGCCACCTGCCCTAAATACCAACTAATTATCACAATTTAATGACCGTTATAGAGAGGTTTTACTGTATCTTATACGAATATTCATCAGATAAAGACAAACCTTTCCTTCATATAAACGCATTTCCACACATTTGTTTATGAAATTATAATATATCTGACTTTTCTGTTTCTACCAATGCCGAAACCTCCATAATGCATATAACATCATAAATATTAGCTAATAACTATTCACAAACTCATTAATTCTGATATGAATATTAAAAAGGGAAAGAGTTAAGCAGCCACGTTTGGTACGAGTGTGTACTGCATGTTTCAGTAGTGACTGTCTAAAGATGAACTGGCAGCCAAGAGACAATATCCCATAGACAGGACGGCTCATAATATATTTTATGTGGCGTATTTGTGAGCTGTTGTAAAAGATTGCAATCAGTAATATACACAGTAGACAATGGGGCGTCCTTCTGTCCGAATACAGAGTAGACAACAGGGCGTCATACTGCCCGAATTGCAGCTATCAATGTTGTCTGATGAACTCTGAATTTTATTTGGTCTATCATTGCGGTGTATGGATAGTTTAACCCTTTCAACGCTAAATTTTCCAATGGACTTTTCCAAAATGCAAATAGTTGAAACCTACCTTGAATATTTAGGGATGGTTTAAAGAGAAGTGTAACATGACAAAAGACCTTGGTGGAGGGTCTCCTCTAAGAGCACTACACACAACAAACGACATTAGTGACTCGTGTCCCGCACTGATGGGATTAAAGCTAGACCTTCCAAGGTTTGGTTTGGAAAACTACTACTCAATAAATTATATTCGCGAAACGCATAAACATGCTAAAGCGTACCCATTATTAGTATGCCTTTAATTATCATATGTAAGACTTTATAATTATTATTTACATATATAGTAAAACCCATCTAAACTGGAATTCTAGTAGAGAAAAAATTAGATACTACTTAATGCAGAGTGAAAGTCGTGCAAAAAGCCCCATAGAGGAGCTTTCTGCACGAATTTCACCCTGCATGAAGCTGCCACCTGTCTCCAAGACCGATGTTTATACCAAATTGAATGTCCGTTTTGGAGGGGTTTTACTTACATATTGTATTCTCTGGTTTATGCCTCGGTCAAACTTTCAAGGGTAGGAAACTAGTTCATGGCTTTGATAAATGCCTGCGAATTTCCTGTCAGATTTCCTGAGATTGAATTTAAAGGCAAGTCATACATTAATATTTATATTACTTGGTATGATAGTAATGGTTTGCAGTCTTGGGTGTTTATGGGTGTAATTTTGAATGTACTTTATTGACTAATTTTGTAAATTCAAACTTCTATATCTGCCGGTGAATCTGTCTATATCTGCCTGTGAAGACGGTTGATCTCTTGGTATTTCTTGTTGGTCACACTTTTTTCTTCTCTGCAATTGAAACACAGAAACCAAGAGATTATGTTAAATATAATTTTTCTATAAATAATGCGTTTTTAATGTCTCGCAATCATTAGCATAATACTGTATGTTCTATGAAGATTTACCTGAACAACTTATATCGTTATTTGTAAATCAATTATGATTGGTTACACCCTTGCTTAGATATCACATCACGGACACATACGGAACTAATCGAAGCATCCCCGGGAAACAATGGCCGAGTAATTACGTTTAATACATGTACACGAATTTTGTACAAAACCACCGACAGCGATACATCAGCATAAAACTTTAGGAAGTATAGTGATTATCAGTACATTATTTCTACACCCTACTATTTTCGTTGAACAAACCACCCTTTGCCCATTTTATGCACGTGTATAGACACAGTGCCTATAAGAAAGACATTAATTCCTGGGATGCTGTACTATATGTGTCACGTTTTATCAAAATTACTGATACATGTACATTCTGAACTTTGGGGTGGGGGAGGGATATATGAAGAATCCACGTGTTTCTGTTTACATTGAAAGACTTGTTTTTTTATACTAACGATAACATTTCTTTAATACAAGCCATTTACCGGTCAGTGGTTTCGTCATTGTCAACCATTTCCTTCATATACACGTCTGTTACGCATCTGCAAATAGAGCAGATCCATATGGGACGGCTCTTATAGGAGTCGTCTGATCAGGGTCTGTTCTGTTTGCTTATGGGATAATATAGACCTGGTTTTAAAGTTTCTGCTTTGGCAAAAAAAATCATTTGTTAATATGCCTGTTTAATCTAATTAATATAGGTGATGTCATCATTTATGTCTTGAATATTCATAGAGTAAAGGGCTAAATTAATACTCTCATGAATTGTATTGTATATGTGTTGATAGTAACAGTGTGCCACTTGCCTAGCAGTTTATTCCTGGCCAGGCCATTCTAGATGGCGCAAGTGTGTCAGCTGCCGACCTGTTTATTTCTCGTCATGTGGTATGATTTCTAGTTGACAGCTTGTTGATGCTGGCCGGGTCGTGTTCAGAAAGCTACAGCTGGCGATCTTTTTTATTCCTGACCAGGTCGTGTCTAGAGAACGACGGTGTCCCAGCTGTCGATCTGTTTATTCCTCACCAATGTCCTATATCTGCAGAGGAACTGTTCATTCTTGTCCCAACTGCCGAGCCGTTTAATCTTGTTCAGACCGTGTCTCAGATGCAGAGCCACTTAATCCTAGCCAGGTCGTGTCTAGAGAGTGACAATGGCTCAGCTGTAGAACTTTAATATTGGCCAGGCCGTATCTAGAAAGTGACAATGTCTCAACTGCAGAACTGTTTATTCCTGGTCAGTCCTTTATCTCGTTATTCTGTAATTTGTGTAACAATATAGCTGCCTGTATTGACTTTCTAACTCTTCTAATGAATTGTTGGTCCAATTGACATTATTCTGCGGACTGTTCTGTCTGTAACCTAATGGTTTAAGTGGGGAAGAGATGTAATACAAACCTACTGTGAGCATTTGGCGCAAATAGCACAACTTCTAAATCACCAAGTCATTCCGACCCCAAGGTCATCAACAGGCTCAAGTGATATTTCGACTGGATTTATGGTTAAAGAAATGAACGAGGTAACGCCTGAAGTAGTAGGTGAAGTAATGGCTGAAGTAACGTGCCGAGTAATGACTCATGTAATGACTATACAATGGCCGGGTAATGGCTCATGTAATGACTAATATAAAGGGCCGAGTAAAGGACTCATGTAATGGCTAATACAATGGCAAAGTAATGACTCGTGTAATGACTCAAGTAATGGGCCAAGTAATGACTTGTGTAATGGCTAATACAATGGCAAAGTAATGGCTCAGGTAATTACTCAAGTAATGGGCCGAGTAATGACTTATGTAATGGCTAATACAATGGCAAAGTAATGGCTCAGGTAATGATTAATGTGATAAGGCAAACTATTGCTACTTTAATGATTCAAGTAATGGTATGACTCAAGTAATGGCTAATTAATGACTCAAATAATTACTCAAGTAATGGCTAGTGTAATAAATCAAGTAATGGCTCATGTTACGGCTCGAATAATGGTTATTGCTCGTAATGACTCTGGTAATGGCTATTTTAATGGCTTAAGTAGTGCATACTCTAATAGCTAATGTAATAATTCTTGTAATTGTAAATGCGATCACGACTAATGTAATGGGTTTGAGTAATAGATAATGTAATGGTTCGATCAATGGCTATTGTGATGACTCGAGTAGTGATTAATATAATAGCAAATGTAACGGCTCGAGCTAATGCAATGATTTGAGTAATGGTAAATGTGATAGCTCGACTAATGTAATGGCTCGAGTAATGGCTAATGCAATGACTCGACTTATAGCTAATGAAATGACTGGAGTAATGGCTAATGCAATGACTCGACTTATAGCTAAGTAATGGCTAATGTAATGACCCATGCAATGGCTAATGAAGTGGCTAAAAAAGGGCTCAACTGACATCCTATGTTCATACACCATTATACAACTTGCAAATACAGTGGCTTGTAGCCTATCCCTTTAGTGTCATATTTTAGAGTGCACAGAGGACCAGTAGCAAAACATGTAGGCCGAGTAGGCCTGCAGGGCGAGTGATGCTGAATATATATCACCATCTGATGCTCATTGTAATTTATATTCACTATGTTATTAGTTCTTATAAAACATTTAGGAAGGCAATGGTTAAGAGGTCACTATTCAATGAGATATAAAACATAATATTATTATATAGATGATTAATATTAGACAGTATGGAGTTCATGTCAGATGGTTTAGTTTTAATCCTTTACGTTATATAAACACCTTTTCATGTACATGTATTTGCAAACAGAGTAGACTCATATCAGACAGCTCTTACGAGAGCTATATGATCAGGGTCTGCTTGGTTTGTTTATGAAATAATTTAGATATGATCCCTAGATTGTGTGTCTAATCTAAAAACATGTACACTTTAAACCTTACGTTAATATATATAGATAAATTGATATATAAGTGTTCATTTGAGAAATGGTTAACACTTCTTCTGCGACGTATTATCGTCTGCTTCAATATTCAATTCAATTATCTTCCCGTTTCTTTCAAAATATTAACCACAGTACCAGTCAGTGTGGATCCTGATGAGACTACACTTTGCTCGGCGTCCCTACTGGCTCCAGTCTGTTTGTATACGCCGTTGGCAGCAAAAAAGGGTAAACCAACATTGCGGCGGGAACTCAAGCAACACAATTTAATCCAGATATTAATCCTATTCCCCACAAAGTTTTCTTAACACTGGCTTTAACTCTTTCACTGCCAAACGTTGCCGTCTGCAAACTTTGTCGTCTGCTGCAATTTTCATTTTTATACTTCTTAATTTTGTTTCAAAAACCATAGTCACGGTAACAAACAGTTTGGATCCTGATAACTCGGCGTCTCATCTGGATCCAAACTGTTTGCAGAGGTAATTACAGTTGCGACACTGACAGCGAAATAGTTAGCACTGGCTTTGATGGCTTCTCAGCTTCAGTTTATTGTTTTAATTAATCCTTCATCGGCTAATCACGACTTGGCTTACATTTGCAAACAGTTTGGATCCAGACGAGACGCCGAGTAACTCGGCACCTTATCAAGATCCAAGCTGTTTGATACATTGTCAACAGTTTCCCAAAAGTTTGATTGGATCGAAAGAAGACAAAATTGCACCGATTTTCATTTGAACATACATTATCTTTTAAACAGCAGGGCGATGGATACACATTTAATTGCTAATGAAACGCGCCTTTTAATGTTATGCTCGTAAATCAGTATGATTTTAGACGTGCAAATCTGACTGAATACTGGCGGCGAATACATGTACATAATTACAGTTCATCCTCGCTAATGCGACCACATAATCTGTTTACATAGACGATTGTAAACGCAGGTGGTTTCTGAATGCAGGGCAAAAGTAATGCATAAATATCCTATAATAGCTTTCCCCTGTATTAAGCTACCAAGTGTTTTAAAAATCCAAAATTATAGTTCTTTTGAGTGGCCGTATTAATGGGTATTACTGTACTTTTTACAAATAGTGTGGATCCAGATAAGACGCGGAGTGAATTGACGTCTCGCCAGCATCCAAACTGTTTGAGTGCATTCACCTGTAATTCAATGTTATTGACTGAAACTGACTGTAAATTACTTTATTTCTAAAGACAAATTAAATAAGAATAACTTTCAGAATTTCACTAGATGGCAAATACCTTACGTGCAGAGTCCATATGTACAGAACAGTGATAATTAATTCTTATGCCATGCAATAAGCAACGATCTGCTCTTATAGACACATGCGTTTATTAATTAAGTTGGCTTTATTGCTCGCTCCTACAGGAGATGTCTAATTTATGTATAATCTGTTCGCAAACACGTCAAACGTTGCCTTTATCAGGTAAACGGGTTTCCACTGAATTGTCAAATTGATGGCAACTTGTCTGTTCTGTTCTGTGTATTCCCCCTTCAGTCGTTGTTGGCGCCACGGGTCAAGTGGATCTGTTTCCTAACCAGTTTGGCGAACTCTCGTCTTGGTTGTGTTAATATTTTTGCTTGATACTACCAAAATAAATTATGACCTGTCTATTAGGAAGTACATAAATACTTGAACTGCTCTGATCTAGATCTGAACAGAGCAGATCAAGTATTTATGTATTATATTAATTCCCTATTTTGGAATATTCTCTTCATTGTGATATTAGGAAGTAGTTTCTTATATCGTATATTGATTTATAATGGAAAGTGAACACGTTATGATAATTACAATATAAGAAACAAGCTTAACCCTTACTGTGCGGGACACGAGGCACTAATGTCCTTTGTAAACAGTGTAGATCCAGACGAGAGGGCTCCTAGAGGAGTATGCACTGTTTGTCATGTTACACTTTTCTTTAGAAAAATCCCTAAATATTCACCATATGTTTGACCTGTTTGAATTTCTGAATAGTCCATTTGAAATATCAGCGTTGTAAAGGTTAATTACGATCAGGTTCAATGCATGTAGATACAGTTAAAACTCTCTGCATTGACCACCTAATGAATAACCATGAGGGATGAAGAAAACATTGGGTAGCTTAATGCAGTACGAAATTAATGCAGAAAGCTCCTAGAGATTTCTGCATTTCATCTGTCTTGCATTAATCTATCACCTGCCTCAAAAATCCAGAACGTTGCTTGTTTTGGGTGATCGGTGTAGGCATGTCTTACTGTTCATACAAACATAAAAGTTGTACCCACAGGTTGGGAATAAAACATCTTGATTTATGATTGTGCCTTGTGATATCCTCGTTCATTTACACCCTAATACTAATTGTTACAATGATTTTCGGATTTTTCTTTAAATTTGAAACTTTGCCCATTCCAGAGAATTATGTTAAACCATCATTGGAAACATCCTACGCGTTTTATTGTGTAGTTTTCTTTATAATATGTCCCAAATGAACTGGCATTTGGAATGGAATGCAGATAAAAGAGAACTAAACAGAAAACATTTTATTTTGAATTCAATGAAATCTTTGCTATATTGTGCAACATGCAGCAATTAATTCTAAATGCTTTAAAAGCGTAAATATTTTCTTCGTTTTTGTTTGTTGTTGCTTTATTTTTTATTTATTCTTTTTGTTTTGGTTGTTCTATGTTTTTCTATTTTCGCTATATTTTAGTTGCGGGTTTTGTTAGTCTTGTCGATGGAGATATTCTGTGTTTTGGGGACGGGGATATAGATGGATGAGGTAGCGATGACAGAAGTTGAGGTGTTGGAATGGTTTAGTATTGTTTTTCAAGGTAGAACTATTTATTCGTCCTGGCTGACAGATTTGATAGTTTCAAACTTTGAATACATATGGTCAAACATTCCGAAACATTTCTCAATCGCCCCAGTCTGTTTCAAATAGCAGTTTTTAAATATGAGCAAACACATTAATATATGAATACTAAAACGACTACAGTAACACCTGTCTTGAGCGGTCGTCAAAAAGTCCAATTATGGGTATGTAAGGCATGGGGTAGCTTAATTCAGGTCAAAAATTATGCAGAATGCTCCTATAGGAGCTTTCTGCATCACTTTTGCCATGCATTAAGCTACCACCTGCATTTTAAGATTCCTTTGTTCAATACATGAATGTCCGCTTAAGACAGGTTCTGCTGTATTTAATTGTTTAATTGTTTGACACAATCAGGCCAGGATCTTTTGTTGATGATACTCTTCCGCATCTGCAATAGATTAACATTTGACCTCACAGATACGCCTTTTTACTCCTTTGCAGACAGAGTAGACCCAGAACTGACATGTTCCTGTAGAATCCGTTAGATCCGAGTCTTTTCTATTTGCTAATCACATAAAATATGTCACAGTGTGTAGGTTTATCGTCACTTGTACGGCATTGCTGTACAAGTGCGCTTTTATGGCGACGTGGTAGAGTGCATGACTGCGAACCTGACGACCCGGGTTCGATCCCGGGTCTGAGCGGGTATGACATGTCAGCAGTTGTCAGCAACAAACTATTACTGTCTGCTGATGACTCTGGGATTCTTGTTCACGGTAAAAGTATATCCGATATTGAACTACTCTTATCTGAGGAATTGAGACATGTAAGTTAATGGTTTGTTGATAACAAGCTTTCACTTCATCTTGGCAAGACAGAGTCTATTCTTTTCGGTTCTAAACCCAAAGCTAAGGTCTCAGAGCACTCTAAATATTTCCTGTAATAATACAAATATTCAGGCTACCGGTTCAGTAAAGTATCTTGGTGCAACTTGGACCAGAATCTTTCATGCGATGTAATTGCACGGTCAGTGGTTACAAAGTCAAATGCCCGTTTGAAATACTTGCATAGGAAGAGTCAGTTTTTGGATCTTCATACTAGGAAACTTTTGGTTATGTCATTAGTTCAATGTCACTTTGACTATTTATGTTCTTTCTGGTACCCAAGTTTGACCAAATATTGGAAAAACAGGCTTCAAACTACCCAGAATAAATTGGTTCGCTTTGTTTTGAATATGGATAGC
Source organism: Azorinus chamasolen (assembly GCA_963576725.1). Lineage (NCBI taxonomy): Eukaryota > Metazoa > Mollusca > Bivalvia > Cardiida > Solecurtidae > Azorinus > Azorinus chamasolen. The sequence goes on along the minus strand of OY755243.1, from coordinate 83,394,598 downwards.
AGGTCTCATGTTGTGTTAGAGCAGTTTAAGTCTCTTAACTGGTTACCTGTATCAAAGAGAGTGGATCAGATAACTCTCTGCCATGTGCATAAGATAAAAGTCAGGTACAGACCCAGAATATCTTAAGGAGCATTTTGTCCCCCTTACTCATATGCATGACCGTTGTACTAGATCTAGAGTGTCTGCACTTCCTTCGAGTAACTCTAGTCACACCAGTTATATTTTTAGTGACACAAGGCGATTTTCTTTACCAAAGGTAGAAAATCATTTGCTTTTAATGGTATTATTCTGTGGAATGGTCTTAGGGGTGTTGATTCCTCCCACACGTTCAAACATGCCATCAAAGCTCATTTATTGGCCACTTAATTTCTTAATAGTGTTTTTATTTCTTAATTGATTTCAATTATATATGCATCTTAAATTATTGATAGTTGTCCCAGAGTAATTTATCAGTTTTTATTCTATTGCAGTTTTATAGTTTGGCTGACAAATTCTGTGATCTCTAGTTTCAATGTGATAAACACTTTGACTGTGATATGTGTGGCCTCAGTAACATTTCTGAATTGATGACATGTTTAGTTGAACATTGATTGATTATTTGCTGCTTTGGTAGAAAATCAAACTTTCTGACACATGACTTTCTGTGTCATGCTGCCAATATTAGGGACCACAATGGAAATAAGAGGAATCCTTTCATCTTTTTTGTGTTATCCCTGGTATTAGTGTGCATTGCATGGCTGTCTTACATCGAGTTAATATATATTTAAATTTTATTTATGTAATAATATTATTTTTTAGACTGATGAATTTCATAGTTGTTATTGTATTGTATTTTTATGCATCATTTTGTTTTAAATTGCCATGTTATGTATACTAGCCAAATAAGATTATTATTATTATTATTATTATTATTATTATTATTATTATTATTATGTTTCTTTATAAAAACACCCGGTTACATATACATATCCGATTCTATGGTGTCTGCCATGGCCAACACCATCCCCTTGTTTATATGCTATTATGAACAGTCATCTAATCGGTATGCATGTCAGTCAATATTTCTTACATGATTATTCATGAAGTAAATGGTTGACTTGCCATTCAGCTTGCCAACTGTGTAGAATCTGACCAGACACCATGTGTCTGATGACGCAGATTGATTTCGACTCATCCTTACGCCATTACCCCGTGTACATTTATTCTCGTTGAACTGTTTATATACATAATCCTTTGATATCTGTACATCCAGGCTGTTTGCAAATGCAAGTCACGCTGTGATCATTATAGGAGCGGTTAACCAATTAGCTCATATCCTATTTTTAGATACAACCTCTTTGAATAAATCTACCGAAAAGGAGCATTAACTAGAGAAAAGGAAAACTTTTGAATTTTGTAGTATGAAACCATTGTGATAAATAGAGCATTTGCTCCTATAGGAAGGATGTGCATAAAGTTCCTTTTAGAACCCTTCGCTCCATTGACACGCTTTTTGATGCTTTTGAAAACAGAGTATTCTCAGATCAGAGGACCGACGTTGGAGCCTGATGAGGCTCTACTCAGTTTTATATAGGTCTGGTACTACAGATTCTGTCATGAGTTTTCCTGTGTCCATAATGCCATTATAAAGATTCATTTAATTTATATTTATACAGTAATTATTTCTTATATAAATTTCCCTGGAATAAAAGGTTAACCATTTACTCCATGAGTATTCATGAAAAATATAATGACATCGTGGATATGAATTAGATTATGTGTTATAATAGTACTTGAAAACAGGACATTTTGACCATAGCAGGAACTGAAGAATCATACATATATTATATCATAAGCAAAGAGAGCTAACCCTGATCTGACGGCTCCTACCGGGTCTTGTCTGTCTGCTAAGGCGTAGAAAGGCGTATTAATTTATGGAGTAAAGGGTTAATTGTTTCTGCATTACTGCGTCCTGCATTAAGCTACCGTCCCTTAATTAATGAGTCTCTTCGGGTATGTTCGCTTCCAGTGTAAGTATGTATGCAAACAGTTTGGATATAGATGAGACAACGAGTTACTCGGTTTCACATCGGCATTGGAACTGTTTGTTATTGTGATAAAGTTTTATGAACAAAAACATAAGGAAACCAAACAACAAGCATTATAACACAAGACAAACATTTTCCAGACGCAAATACATGGGAGCCAAAACATATATACAGCAATACCTGTCCTAAGCGGCCATTCATTTATTTAAAATTGGAGTCTTAAAAAGCAGGTGGTGGCTTAATGAAGGGCAAAAGTAATACAGAAAGCTCCTGTAAGAGCTTTCTGCATTACTTTTCACCTGCATTGAGCTATCATCTGCCTTACAAACTTGTAGTTAGACCTGTTTTTGATGGCCGCCTAAGACATGTTCTAGTGTAGTCAATGCACTTATTTGGTAAGATGGTATGGGTCTATTGGTATGTCTTGTCACGCTTTGCACTTACCCACTGTAAAACAAATAACATCTCAAACTCGGTTCTGGTACAAATGTTCCTTACTTCCGAATCGATCAGATCTTTTAAGAAACTATTTACCGAGTATCAAACAGCTTGGATCCTGATGAGACGCCGAGTTACTCGGCGTATCATCTGGATCCAATCTGTTTGCAAATGCGAGTCTGTTCGTGATTGATTGTATATGGGTTAGTCAGTGTAAATTATACTGTATATTTTGCGCTAACGTAGACACAAATAATAATTAGTAGATACTAACTGCACACGTAAGTGGTTAAGCACCATCTAGGTGATGAAATATTTATGGACATTTTACCCAGTCTATGTTAAGAAACACGCGATAGGATAATACAGCATACAACGCAGTTTATATTAAACATTATCAGGCTGAACAGTTTTGTCCTGTAGAAAATGTCTTCTAATTCAAATGTCGAATACTACCATAGAGCTAAAGATAAGCGTTCGTACCCAAATGCTAAAACCGTCATGTCTCCACCAAATCCTATGTTGTGACCACTCTTTAGAATCGTCTCTTCGAGACGATTCTAAACATTGGTCACAACATTGAATTTTGTTTTTGTTATGATGTTACTATTTATTCACATATATAAGTCGTTTAAAGAATTCTTCATAAAATGATTATTATTCATGTAAGAAATAATGACATCATGAATGTTAATAATAGAGTTTATTTATAATGACATGTGTGCACGGGGACTTTTGGCCATGACAGATACTATAGAATTGAATGTATAGTCTTTCGTAAGAAAATAGACCGGACCATGTCCTGATGGTTTCTACAGGGGCTGTCTGACCAGAATCTTCTGGAATGACATATATCTGGTTGTGTACTTTCTTTCGTGGCCAAATATGGAGGACAAATGTAATGCAGAAAGTTCAGACGAGAGCTTTCTGCACGACCTTTGTCTTGCATTAAGGTTCTACCTGTTTTAAAAATCCAGAATTACACTTATTTTAGTGATCGTGTTAGAAAGACTTTACTGTATAAACCTTGAACAGGAAAACCTCTCTAAACCGTACCATCCAGTTAGCATCAATCTCGGTCTTTAAGACTTGTGACAGCTTAATGCAGGTTGAAAGTCATGCGGCAAGCTTCCAAAAGATCTTTCTGCATGACCTTCAACCTACATTAAGCAGTCACCTGCCTGAAAAGACCTCAACTATTCTGTATTACAATTCCGGTTGAAGCCATACTGTCATTATTTCTCTTATGAGTACTACTCATGAGGTAAAGGGCTTACAAAATGGTATGTCGCACCACTGGTGATAAATAATGCAGCAATAAGTCTGCAACAAAAACAGTTTCTTGCGTACATTCACTAAAGCCTGCTTTGTCTGTTTTGATGTATTTAACCTTTAAGATCGCCGTATAGTCCAAATGGAATCGTCCATCATTGTTTAAAGATATATTTTAATCAGTATGAAAATGTTTGTATATACTACATGATTTGAAATAACAATGTAGATCCATATCAGAAGGATCCTCTAGGAGTCATCTGGTCTGGATCTACACTGTTTGTAAAAGTCAGTGCACTCGTTTCCCTCAATCCATGGGGAAACCTTACACATGCTGAACGAACTTTTGTCGACACAAGCTATCAAACTAAACAAGTTCGCCCCTTTCGTTTGTATATGACACGGTCATAGTGTCAAACAGTTTGGATTCTGGTGAAACGCCGAGTTTACCCGGCGTCTAATCATCTGGATCCAGACCACTTGCAATCAACCGAAACGCACGTAATTTGCTAGAGTTTAACAAAAACAGTAATACGTAATTCGTACATGTGATGAGTCTAGAAGGGTGTGCTATTTACAGGGCCCGTATTCCCTTGAGATGTTTGTGAATGGGCTTGTAGACAAATAAACAAAAGCGTTACTATAACACAGACCCAAACAATCGTTAATATGCACAGTAGAACCTGTCTCAAGCGGACATTCATTTATTTAACATAGGAGTCTTAAAAAGTAGGTGGTTGCTTGATGCAGGTCAAAGCAATGCAGAAAACTCATATAGGAGTTTTCCGCATTACCTGTGCCCTGGATTAAGATACCACCCGCCTTAGAAACCCATAATTGACACACTTTTATGACCGCTTAAGACCGGGTCTACTGTACAATATATGCAGCTAAACGGCTGAATGCAATCTCCATGCACTGAGCCTTTATGCAATGAGTATTCATGTAACATATAATAATTTCATGAATGTTAATGAGCTGATTTTGATAATGGCATATAAACGCAGGAGTTTTACCAATAAAGCCTCTTGTTAATGAATGTAAGAAATAATGATAACATGAAATGTAGCTAATTTGTCTATAATGACACATGAACACGGATTGTACATAGTAAGTTGAATTAGTAAATTTAATATAGTACTAGCCACCAATACCCGAATAAACTTAGGACTCTTAAAACCCAGGCGGTTGTTGTTCAACCGTTTAAATAAAAACGCATCTTAATATATTTACAAATAGAGTAGACCCATGCCAGAGAGCTCCTGTGTGATCACGGTCGGCTGTGTTTTCTATGAAACAATATAACCCTGGTTCTATGTTGTCTATCATTGCTAAAATAGATATGCCAATATACAAAATCAATTAATAAAATATAAAGTCATTATTTTGTACATGAATATTCATGAAGTAAAGGATTAATGCAGGACAAATGTGGTATACATGTAGAAACATTTGGGATTAGAATATATTAGTCATCAACTTCCTGAAATTCCTACAATTAGCAATACCAATGTTAGTGGCAATTTTGGAATTAACTATACAAACATTTTAAATCCAGATGAACTAGGATCCGATCTGTTTGTTACTGTGAATGTTGTTGTTTTTACAAAAAGTGAAGAAAGTTCAAAATTGAAAATGGAAGCAGATTAAATTTGCGTATAACATTACATATAGGAGCCGTCTGATCAGGATCTGCTCTGGTTTTGGAATTAGTTTTTACATGAATATTCATGAGGCGAATGGTTAATCGAAATACACACAATCACCCCGCATGTGACATTCTAAAATATAAGTTCTGCGCTTGTCTAACAAGTGTACATACGTTTCACGGTCCGGATGAGTCGGATGCTCGATGTATCAGTGCTTTACACTGGGCATCTAAAACAACCAGAGAAACTCTATCGATAACAAGAGTAGGGCATCGCACCTGGGTTTCTCTGTATCCACTCCCCTCTCTCATGGGCGTCTATTACCCCGTAGTTGGCAGAAATGAACGCGAATCTACACAACCAAGGAACCAATGTCCTCAGGAAGCCTGCTGGAGTTGTTTCCCTTTCTTCCCGCATGGTAGTACTGCGAACGTCGCTAGCTGCTGCAGTTATTGGCTTGTTCTGTTGTTGCTATTTTGCCTTTTAGTTCGTGCAACTGCCACATGCATTCCGTGATAACAATGGCAAGCAGATTGGATCCAGATCAGATTCCGAGTTACTAAAAGTCTCAGCTGGATCCAAGCTGTTTGCAAATATGTGTCGGGTCATGGATAGCTGGATACAGGTTTGAAAAAAGTAAACGTTGCAATTTTTACATGCATATACACCTAACACTGACTTTAAATGAGTTTTATCCTGACCAGTGTTTCGTTAAAGCCGGAATTCTAGTTGAGAAGAATTTAGATACTTTTGGGCAGGTGGCTGTTTAATGCAGTCATCTGTTCAAGACCGATATTTATACTAAATTTAATATTCGGTTTAGAGGAGTTTTACTGAATGCTGTAAATCAGCGAATGTTCCTCGCTCATTGGGAGACTTAAACTGTGTGTATACAAATTAAGTCAGGTGGAATGTTCATAATCGCCTTGTCAAGATATTGTTTCAGTTCAGCAGAGAACTGTATCATTTTCCATATATAGATACAGTTACATCTCTCTAAACCGGACGTTTAAAATCAGTAGCAATGTATTAAAATTAGTATCAGTGATGGTCTGTAAGAAAGGTGCAGCTTAATGCAGGGTGAAAATCATGCACTAAGCTCACAAAGGAATTTTCTGCCTTACTTTCATCATGAATTAAGCTACCATCTGCATTCAGAGGCTAAATTCTTATTTACTAAAGAGCTGTTACTGTACATCACACAATTAGTTCGATACTGCTACCAGTGATGTAAATTGTGTAAGCCAGTCTACAGCAGAAACTCTGTAGCGACCAGTAAAACTCCTCCAACCTGGACGTCCAGTTTAGTATAAATATCGGTTTTGGAGACAGGAGGCAGCTTAATGCAGGATGAAAGTCGATGCAGAAAGCTCCTAGAGTAGCCACCTACCTAAACTATCTAAATTCTTCTCTACTAGAATTCCAGTTTAGAGAGCCTTTACTGTAGTAAAAGATGGTTGTTTTAATGTAGCAGGAAAGTAATGCAGAACGTTCCTACATGGGCTTTCTGCATAACATGCGTGCTGCCTTACGCTACCATCCGTCTGCGTGACCCAGACTCACCCAATGTATTTTGTGGTCAGTGTAGACAGATTGTACTGTATTTATCAGAAGTAAATCGGAACATTGTTTAATTTGCCTCTGTCTGGCGAGCCTTATTGCGTTTTCTACGATTCTCGTTACTATTGACTAACTGAGTTGATTTATACAGTACACGTCTGCAAATGCTGTGGAAGTTCAAGAAGGATAACTCTTCAGTGATGCGAAGCAAACGTAGTTGCTCCCCTTAGTATAAATTATGATTGTCCCATTTCTTGAAATAGTTCATAACTGTATCATTACTATTTCGGAGGATTGTAGTATATTTTTAATGTAATTACTACGCTGTTTATTATGTATAACCGTTTCCCCCATGAATATTCATGTAAGAATGTAGGAAAGTATTGACATCATGAATATTTATTAGCTGAATTTTGGAATAATACATGAACACTGGAAAAGTGTTGCCATGGGTCAAATCTTTCTTATGGCATAAACAAACGGAGCAGACCTCGGCAAGACAGCTTTTTCAGAGAAAGCGTCTGATCTGGGTCTACTCTGTTTGCAAAGGCGCGACGAACTAATCAATACTTGTCTTTCATAACCTCTTATTTTCCGTTAAACCCTATCTTGCTGGTATACTCATTAGACTCGCCTCTCGGAGGAGATTCTAATGAGTAGCGGAATGATATGGTTTGGGGAAGAGTTATCGTAATAAACAGTACTTATATTTCTTAAATACAATTGTCTTGAAAGAGTTTACAAGTAACCCCAGCAACAAGTCAAGCTGAATTATTTAACAAACTACGTCTGACATTATTGATAGCACGTGACCTTTTACTAATGAATTATTTACTTGGCTGGTTGACAGTCTTGTTTTCGTTTCCCTTATCACTTTTGCTTTTGAATTTCTTTGTTTGCAGTTGCTTAAGTTTTCCGGGGCTTCAGAATCCCCTACATCAAACAAGGACTGGCGTGTTTATTAAAAACCCTTTGATACGGAGTTTAAGAATTCATAGGGAACGAATCTGATAAAAACACGATGCTGTTCATTTTTGTTTTATGGAAAATCAATCTCAAAGATGGATAACCTTTCATGTTCGCATCTTTTGATTGCCCTGTTCATAAAAACATGACAAGGAATTCGGATTCCTCGATCAAACTTTTGACGTCACATTCCTGGTCTGATTGTTTCTGTCCGACAAAAAATCGTTCAAGCCAGCCATACTCCGCCTCAGCGCGGCGCCTGGTAGCCGCTAGCGGAGAGGCAATTGCATTGAGCAACTACGGTGATGGATTATGTGGGGGTCATTTGACTTTAAAATGATGAACATCTGTATCAATCTGTATCAGTCTGATATTACATCCGAATACAGTAATCATGATTAACCCTTACCCCGCTAAAAAGAATAACAATATTGATAATGATAACAATAACAATAATGATAACAATATTGATAATGATAACAATAATGATAACAATATTGATAATGATAACAATACTGATAATGATAACAATAATGATAACAATACTGATAATGATAACAATAATGATAATACCTACTCAAATTGGGATTTGGTGCAATTTTAGACTCCGTCCGATTCGAGATAAAGTTTTTTTGCTAAATTATTGAAACTCTTGACCGAGTGTCAAACAGCTTGTATTCTGGTGAGACGCCGAGTTACTCGCCGAGTTACTCGGCGTCTCATCTGGATCCAAGTTGTTTGTAAATGCGAGTTTTATTGCGAATAACAGGAAAAGGGCTAACGACACTACTATACGTAACGTTCGGTCAAATTTATTAGTTTAAACATATTTTATTTCAGTACTTACACCAATACAGGATTAAAACGAAAGACTAAAAGTCTAATATGTCTTATATGGTTTCTCTACTTTATTGTAGATGTAACTCCACTGTAAATTGTACTGACATAGTATTGAATTTAGTTACTTTGAGAGGAAAATAAATTTATTTTTATCTCGTAAACAGATACATATACAGGGAAGGGATTCAAGAAATGGATACAGCATTGTTTAAACGAATGACTGTTAACATTGTGTCCCTTTTTCTACAAATACGCGATATCTTCATTCACATATTCATATGTATAAAATGGTCACATCACAGGAAATATAACAATAAAACATGTAGACCCATATCAGTCGCCACTTAAGAAATACCGTATCTGATCTGCTCGGCTTCCAGTGCCATATTCAACAAGCGTTTAATTCTGGATTTTTACAGCTGGTTTTCTTAATGCAGGACAAAGGTCATGTAGAAAGCTCGTTTGGGAGCTTTTGCATGACGTTTGTCCAGTAATAATCAATCATCTGTATATCTAGACCCCAATGTTGAATCAGTAGCTTTAGTTGACTCTGACGACTGACAAATGATATAGACCATGGACAGATGCAGTTTCAATGCTGATTTCTTCTCTGTAAACCAGTACTTCATCCTTTTGACAAAACATGTCAACGTTCTTTTCACAATCTGGTCAGGCATGTTCTAACATGGCGGAGATGGTAGTTTCGGCACGAAATGTTGATTGAATATCCCATAACCCCCCCCCCCCCCCTTTCCCAACCCAAACTCTTCTTTCGGCGTCAATTTAATCCAAGTTATCGGCTAACTCTCGCGAGAATACCTTCAACATTTATAATCTCAGTGTCCTTCCATTTCCGATATGATATTCCTGCTATGCCATACTGCAAGACCCGACAAAAGCATCACTCGGTTGTATTCATTATCCATAGGAGCCTATTGAGGTCATCAGCTGATTTGTATTCAATCAATAACACAATATACTAGATGTACAAACTCGAAAAATGAATTAATTATTTCCTAAATTTTATCCTGCTTTGAAAACAATGTCTACTTTTTAAGTAATCATCGTCTGCTGATGTTGTGCGCAGTAATATTACAGTTTCTTTCTGTCATTTCTCTTAAAAAGATCCAATGTCAAGCAGTTTGGATCCTGATGAGAGGCCGAGTTGTCCTGTTCTACCATTTTGACCAACACGTAGACCATAACCCTTACACCAGTATAAAAAGTACTGTCTGCTCTAATCTGGATCTGGTACAGTTTTGGTTACTTCCAATTCGACCAAACTGAGAAATTATTGAATGAGTGCCAAACAGCATGTCTTCCTGATGAAACGCCGAGTTACTCGGCATCTGATCTGGAGCCAAACTGTTTGCTACTGCGGGTCATGTTGCGAATAGATGGTTAAGGGTACCTCAAACGCAATGTCTGAATCTATTCTGTTTTAAAAGTTGAAAATGATAATAATAATCATCTACTCGTGGCACGTGTCCACTTCGTGTACATGTTTATTAAATACATGACAGTACATGTACTTGTTTATTTCCATCGACCCTGAACTTTTACGACCTCGTCTTTAGCCATTGCTCTGCTCAGTGCGACCTTACCGTCATGTGCAAACTGTTTGGATCCAGATGAGATGCCGAGTAACTCGGCATCTCATGCGGATACGAATTGTTTTGCACACGGTCAATGTTTTCGCAAAAGCTCGAACGAATTGACAGTAAGTGAAACTTGTAACATATCGGATCATAAGCTGACGTCACTTTCAAAGCAGAATAAGGAATAAGACATCTGGTTTTTTCTCCATTTGATTTCGATCAATAGCCTGGAAGCATATACTTGTATACAGTAAAACTACTCTAATGCGACTATTTATGAATAAACATAGATGTGTTAGAAGTAGTTAGTTACTTTACAGTGGATAAAAATTAATGCAGAATGATCATGCAGGGACTGTCTGCATAACTTTCATCCTGCATTAAGCTACCACATACCTTTAAGACCCGGAATTATATTTTTTGGGTGGCCGCATTGAATAGTTTTTCTAGTATTCCATTATCCATCTTACAGTAATCGCCATGATGATATACAATAGAACTTGTCTAAAGCGATCATTCGTTTATTGAACAAAGGTGTCTTAAGCAACATGTGGTTGTTTAATACAGGGCAAAAGTAATGAAGAAAGTTCTTTGAGCTTTCAGCATTACTTTTGACCTGCGTTAAGCTACCACCTGCCTAATAAACCAATACTTAGACACACGTTTGATGGTCGCTTAACCCTTTCCCTGTTCTGTATGTAGGCCAAATTTAAATACCTACTGAATATTCATTAATAAAATAATTATAAAGAACTATTGAAGGTGGAACATTGTACACATTTTAGAAAGCAAAGTAACAGATCTATCAAATTCTATTAGCAAACAGAGCAGACCCTGATCAGACGGCTCCTCTAGGAGCCGTCTGATCTGGGTCTACTCTGTTTGCAAATGCGTGAAAACACGTTTATATGAGGGAAAGGGTTAAGACATCAATCGTATCATAAGAATCTTGAATATTATGGAACCATAGTTGTTTATTGAGTCTTCTAGTGTAACACAACACTTATTATGGTTTTGCTAAAATAGTTTAGATTTAGATCGGAAGTACTGGTAAAATTATTATGTGATATGGGGTACCTGCTGCTGTCAAATATATTTACGCCAGACGAACTATTTGCCACCACGTACAAATCCGGGTTAACCTTTGCAAACAGTTTGGATCCAGATGTGACGTCACGAGTTACAGGGCGTCACACCTAGATACAAATTGTTTGACACCCTAATAAAATGCTTGATAAGAAAATGAGAGATGTTCCAGTCCGAAATCTAAAGCAGACGATAATTTCAGCAGACGAAAGTTTGATTGGCGTCAAAATGGTTAATCTTGCAATCAATAGATCTGGTATAGTTCTTTGAACTTTTCGTGCCGGTTGAGTGGCAAATTACTCTTTTTTCTGTAAATTGTTCCATTTTTCTCACAGGTAGCGGTATCGAATTGACTTTAAGATACACATACTGAACTAAACTGTATAAATAGGTCAATAAGGATCAGTTTTGACGAAACTGTAACGTAGTTTAGGACACTGTAGGTAATGACCGTTTCGTTATACAGCATAACCTCTCTTAACCGGAATTCTACTAGATAAGAATTTAGATACTTTTAGGCAGGTGGCTGCTTGATGCAGGGTGAAAGTCGTGCAGAAAGCTCCTCTAGGAGCTTTCTGCATGACTTTCACCCTGCATTAAGCTGCCACCTGTCTCCAAGACAGATATTCATACTAAATTTAACGGTCGGTTAAGAGAGGTTTTACTGTACAGCAAAGTGTCGCTAAAATATACGACTAACAAAAAGAAGTATGATTCTAGATTGTTAATGAAGATGGTAGTTTAATGCAAGGCAATTGTTATACAGAAAGCTCCTATAGGAGCTTTCTGCATTACGTTCGCCCTGCTTAAAGCAACCATCTGCTTTTATAGACTCCTACATTAATATATTGTGGTCACATTAGAAAGACGTTACTGTCCCATTTGCCAATGTTTGCGAGGGAATTTCGTTCGTTACGGAAGTTCCACAACTTTGCATTTTTCGTATGCACTAATCGCATTATGTTCGCTCGCACTCTTAATCAACGTCAACGAATTCGTATCTTTTTCGACATGTTATTATTCGAGCTATATTCATTTTAGAAACACCAACTATAAGTAGATTAATGGAGAACCTAAACCTTGTTTTATATACCTGATATAGGATGGCTTTTCTAAATATCGCTCCTTATAGAATTTCCCAATTCAACATGGTTTAGTTAGATTTCCGCATGCATATACAGTTAACCCCCTCTAAACTAGACGTTAAATTAAGTATAAATATTGGTCTTAGGGACAGGTGGAAGCTTATTGCAGGGTGAAAGTCATGCAGAAAGCTCCTCTCGGAGCTTTCTTTAGAGGGGGTTTATTGTACATTTTAAAGTCAGTTCGACACGGCTACCTGTGACATTTCTGGCGTCAAGCTTCATACAGAATTCGGTATTGTGTGTGATCTGTCTTTAGGCCACAAACTGTGGAGTCGTCCAATGAGAGATGAAAGAAAAAGAAGGCAATTTATCATGTAAAAACGCCGCTAATTCAATAACATAAAAACAGTAATTCACCAGGCACTATCGATTATTATAGCCCCAGTTGTTTAATAGTGCTCCCAATTAATCATGTACCCCGTATAGATACCATTTTAACGCCTTTGCAGACAGGGAAGACCAAGATCGGATGGTTCTGTTCAGGATCTGCTCTATCTACCTAAACAATTCTATACAGTAAAACCCTCTATAACGGCCACTAAATCACATCAAATGTTTTGTGTTAAAGTCATATGGCTATTTAAAGCAAGGTGAAAGTAAAACAGAACGCTCCTATAGGAGCGTTCTGTTTTAATTCCACCTTGCTTTAAGCAGCCACCTGCCCTAAATACCAACTAATTTACATAATTTAGTGTCCGTTATAGAGATGTTTTACTGTACACCTGATTCTGCAGTGCCCACAATAGCCAATGTGTCACTTGTTTATGACACTATTAACCCTTTCCCTGTTCAATATATATATTGATGTAAGAAATCATGCCGTCATTAATATTTTATTATGACGTTTTATAATGTAAACTATTCAAGGGTGTTGGTTTTTTTGCTTTGACAAAAACTGTAGAAGCAGATCTTCATCATGTCAAAAGCAAACAGAGCAGACCCTGATCAGACGGCTCCTATAGGAGCCGTCTGATCAGGGTATACTCTGTTTGCCAATGCGTGAAAATGCGTTTATATGAAGGAAAGGGTTAAGCCATATTCATGATGACATTTCTTACATTCATATTCATCAGGTAAATGGTTAAACGGGATATACCCAAAATATTGCGATCGGCCAGGCACATCGCTTTTTACCTGAAGTAAAGTAATGCCATCATGAATATTTATTAGCTGAACTTTTATAATGGCATATGTAAACAGGGTGCATTGGTATTTGTAGAAACTGTAGAGTGAAAACTAGAAATGTATCCATAGGACATTGGTGCTCCCTCTTCAGACTTTTTGTTACAGAAGGTAGGGGTCTTGACAAGATATTTTTAAAGTCATTTTTGCAAATAAAAGGCTGCAACACCTAAACGGCTGCTGCGATTTACATGGCTATCCAACTTGATCAAGATATAATAGCCACACACATGTGTTGAAGTTTGGTGTGAATTGACCAAATACTTTCCAAGACAGAGTCCGGACACTATATTTGTAAAGTAATTGTTGCAAATAAAGGGCCACACACTGTCCAAGAAAGAGTCCAGACAATATAGTTTTAAAGTCATTTTTGCAAATAAAGGGCTGCAACTCCTAAACGACAGACGCGATGTACATGTCTATCGAACTTGACCAAGATATAATGGCCACAAACGTGTGTGTAAAGTTTGGTGTGGATTGGACAAATACTTTCCAAGACAGAGTCCGGACAGACACTATAATTGTAAAGTAATTGTTGCAAATAAAAGGCCACAACTCCTAAAAAAGCGAATTACATTGCTATCGTACATGACCAAGATATAATCGCCGCAAGCATGTGTGTAACGTTTGGTGATGATTGGACAAATACTGTCCAGGAAAGAGTCCGGACAAGATATTTTTAAAGTCATTTTTGCAAATAAAGGACCGCAACTCCTAAACGACTGAAGCGATTTACATGGCTATCGAACTTGATAATGGCCACAAACATGTGTGTAAAGTTTGGTGTATTGGACAAATACTTTCCAAGAAAGAGCCCGGACAAATTCTTCTAAATGTGCGTACGGGCGTACGTACGGACAAGGACAACCCTATATATATGCCACCACTTTGTGGGTGCATAAAGATGTTATAATTTCATAAGCAAACAGAGTAGACCCAGATCAGACTGCCCAAGCTTCGATTGCGTATAGAATATCTTAGATCTTAGAACTTTTACTATAGCAATATATTTCACTTGTGCCATATATCAATATAAAGAAATTTGTTAATTTATATTCCAAAAAGGATTGAGTATTCCATGAGTATTCATCTGGTAAATGGTTGAACGGCCAGCAGTATTTAGTGGGTTTTTGGAATGCTGAATGTTAATGTTGGGTAATATATTAGTATGAAATTTTATAACTTGAGAGAGTATATTGCATGGCAAACATTGTAACCCTGATCAAAAGGCTACTCTAGGAGCCGTCTGGTCTGGGTCTACGCTGTTTGCAAATGCCATTACACTTGATTCAATAGTCTAGTTGTTTTAAGAGGTTATGTACCCAGATACTAAAATCTCATTTCTCCACCAAACTCTATGTTGTGACCACTCTTTAGAATCGCCTCGAAGAGACGCTTCCAAAGAGTGGGTAACGCCATAGGGTTTGGTGTGGAGAAAAAAAGAAGTTATTCTTGGAAATGTCTTATTCCGGGGCTCTGTATATGATATGAAGGGCTATAGATATAATGTGTGCTGATCAAAATCTCTTTTTATGATCACCTCGTAGATTGGCAGAGAAATGTAAAAGAAACTATTTTATTACGATTTTCGGATACAATTGTTTAACTACACCTCTCTGTATATAGCGGTAAACATGTCTATTAAGGCCACCAAACTGAGATATATACTGGGACTTACAGGTGCGCGTAGCTTAATACAGGATGAATATTAAACAGAAAGCTCCCATACGAGTTTTCTGCTTTGCTTTTGTCATACATTCAGCTAACACCTGTTTTTACAGATATCCTTGTTTCTAATGTTATATTGTCTCTGTATCATTGTATTGCGGGGTTTCTAATGTTATAGTGTCTCTGTAGCATTAAATTGCGGGGTTTCTAATGTTATATTGTCTCTGTAGCATTACATTGTGGGGTTTCTAATACACAAATGTATTATATCTTCTCTGTAGCATTGAATTGCGGGATTTCTAATGTTATATTGTCTCTGTAGCATTACATTATAGGGTTTCTAATGTTATATTGTCTCTGTAGCATTACATTGTGTGGTTTCTAATGTTATACATGTATTTTCTCTGTAGCATTGAATTGCGGGATTTCTAATGTTATGTTGTCTCTTTAGCATTACATTATGGGGTTTCTAATGTTATATTGTCTCTGTAGCATTACTGTGTGGGGTTTCTAATGTTATATTGTCTCTTTAGCATTACATTATGGGGTTTCTAATGCTATATTGTCTCTGTAGTGTTACATTGTGGGGTTTCTAATGTTATATTGTCTCTTTAGCATTACATTGTGGGGTTTCTAATGATATATTGTCTATGTAGCATTGCATTGTGGGGTTTCTAATATTATATCGTCTCTGTAGCATTGAATTGTGGGGTTTCTAATGTTATAGTGTCTCTGTAGCATTGCATTGTGGGGTTTCGAATGTTATTAAGTGATTCCAATGAGCTGTTGCTTGTCTTTGAATAATCGGTTTTAAGAAGTCATTTGTTTTTCTTAATGGCTTTTACAATTTGTAGTATTTGATAATAGTTCTTGTTTTCCGACGTAGTAATTGTTGAAACATATAGAAACTAAGTTTCACCGAGTCATAACCTTTCGCGAACAAGGGAGTCTTTTTGACAGAAATATGTATGCCAGAGAGTGATTGATATATTTTACATGGCTGTCATGTTGTTTTCCACGTGGCTTTCTCCAGTTCATAAAGAATGTATAAGTCTTTATAGAACCTTCTAGCGGCATCATTTGAGAAAGGTTACACCATTTGTTGATTTAGATGCAAAGTTGACCAGAAAGGTAATGTTCTATATGTCTATATGGTTATTACTCTTACCCTAATGTGAACAAGAATGTCTGCTCACTTTTGATCTGGTGATATTTGGATTATTTTTTTGTTTTTGTGAAACTGTTGACCAATATCATGACACAATGTTTTGTGAAACTGTTGATTAAGTGTCAAACACATTTGTGTCTTATCTGGATCCAAGCTGTTTGTAAATGTGAGTCAGTTACAGTTAGTGTGGACAGGTGTTCGTTGATTACTTTTACTTCTTTTCTGTCTGTTTTCATATTGTATTCTGACTGTACTTCTCCTACTTGATTTTTTCTGATTCGTTTTGTATATATATCTGTTTCTATTTATTTATCTCTGAGCCGCACTCTCTGTCTGTGTCTTTGTCCAGTCCCTATGTATTGCTTAGTTCTTAGTCTCTGCCAATTATGATGTCCATTATTTTATCTTTTCCTGTTTTTGTTGTTGTTTCTGTTTCCCTAGTTATACGTCTTTACTGTCTCTCTTCACACCATGGCTTCACTGTGTATCTCTATTTCCTCTCTGTCAGTATCTCTTTCTAATCATGTTTTCTTTATCTCTTTGTTTGTCTGAATTCCTTCACTTTCTCTTTAAAGTGAAAACAAAACCCGCAATACAGAATCTAATTAAGAAGCGTTGTGCATTAATTGTGCTCTTCGTTACGATAAACCTGTTCCGGAACAATGGACTTTCCTTCAATTTGTTCTCTAATACGTAAGCTGTGTGTCAAACAATTTGGATCCTGAATAGACGCCAAGTTACTCTGCGTCTCATCTGGATTCAAACTTTACAAAGGAAATCACAAATTCGACCTACACTGCAGCGAGTCCTGTGAGTCACTTTCCGGCGAATTCAGCGATGAGTCAACCCTTAGCTTGCTAAGCGCGACTGACATTTGCAAACAGTTTGGATCCAGATGAGATGCCGAGTAATCCAAGCTGTTTGGCAATCGGTCAGTAGTTTTTCAAAAGCTTAAACGAATCGGAAGTAAGTGTAACAGATTAGAGTTTAAGAATACATCGTCTTCAAAGCAAGCTAAAGGTTAACGCCATGTTTGTTACAGTTATTCAGGAATACATTGGAAAGAAAGTAATACCGTATACCCCTCTAAACTGGATGTTCAATGTAGTATAGATATCGGTCTTGGGTGCAGGTGGCAACTTAATGCAGGGAAAGTCATGCAGAAAGCTAGCTTTCTGCATGGCGTTCACCCTGCATTAAGCAGCCACCTGCTTAAAAGTATACAAATTCTTCTCTACTAGAATTCCGGTTTAGATGGGATTTACCGTACCTAGGAAAGTAATACTAAGTTTGCATGCCGTGTCAGGGAAAAAAGCTGTTTGTCGATGTTAGCTGTTTCTCCATATTTGCTTACAAAGCCAAAATACCATCCATCAAGGCCGGGGAGAATTTTACAATCTACTCGCTCTTCTTTATCGAATATCTATGATGACTTTTTCTCGGTTTTCCTATCTATTGAGAATCGGAAAGGAAACATTTCAAGTGCCTTGTTTATTCAGTACGTTATATAGGGAAAAAGTTAATCATTCACGCGATCCAGACTGACAGATTTCTAGATGCGCATCGATCGGCCATATTTGGAAAGAAAGTTTCGGAGACGCTCGGCCAAGAGACCACGGGAGCTGATGGAATTTATGCTTATTTCCCCATAATTCTTTCCAGTGAGCAATAATTTAGACAGGGAAAACTGTGGTTTATAGCCAACTGGGCATGTTAGGAGAGATTTTCTCGCGTCTGGCGAGACTTCATGATGTACAGTAGAACCTCTCTAAAGCGACCACTTAGTGAAATAAAATAAATGAATTTTAAAAACAAGGGGGAACCTACTTAATACAGATAGCGATGGCGATACGGAAAGCCCTGGTGGCAACTTTCTGTTTTATTTATGTCCTCCCCGGAGTTACCACCTGTCTGTAGGACCAAACATTAAGATTCGTGTTGGTGGTCGCTTTAGATGGGGTTTACTGTATAATTATAGGTTAACCGTTTCCTTGATATAAGGTCAGAATGCCAAGCATTTTGGACCCGGATCAAGATCCAATTACTCTATGTCTCATCTGGATCCAACCTGTTTGCAAAAAATACTAATTCCAGCAATAAAGATCACCCCGGTCCTTCCCGGAAATTTCAGAAATGCTTTTCTGTGTCTCCAACCCGCACCTCCTCTCTATCCAGGGATTAAAATGGGTACCTGTAAAGCCAGTCAATAGCCAGTACTGCGGCTGCATGATTGCGCCATACGTTAGCAGTACTCAATATTGTAGGTGAATGACTCAATGACCAGGGATACTTTACTTTTATTTTACAGCTTACAGTTTATTTTTCACTCAGCACGTACAGATGTGATAAGAGGTACATATTGAAAACATAGTTACATAAATTAACTCATTAGACAAACAGTGTAGACATATTAGCGAGGTTTATAACAATGACGTACACAGCGGCATGGCATTAATATTACCAAATCCTGGGGCTGCTCTCAGTCGATGAGAAACTATTACAGATTTTCAACTACGATAAGCGACTACCAAAATTAGGTATCATTTGTGGTCCTTGTGGTAAATGGTAGCTTAATGTAGGACAGTTATGCAGAAAGCTCCTATAACAGCTTTCTACATTACTTTGTGCCCTTCATTAAAGTTGTAGTCTGTCCCTTATTTCGTATAACGGCGTATATATATTCAGATAAATATGAACGGTATCCGAATAATCCCAAATCCTTTGAAAACCGTAGACTTTTAAAGGAACACAAAACTTCTTTGATTACACGAAAATCAACGGACACGCACGGTCAATCAACGGACACGCACGGTCAATCTTCGATTTCCGAACAATATTACGAACATTAATTTGGTTTTCTCAACAATGACTGACGAGTGTCAGTTGGGGAAGAGCGAAAACGTAAAGGGAGAATATTTACTGTGTAATACTTTCCCTACATGTACACTGGTAGACATACAGTAAATCATCGAGTATTGGAAATTATAATATAGACGAATTTAGACCCTTTCAGGCAAGTGGCTGCTTAATGCAGGGTGAATGTCATGTAGAACGCTCTTAGAGGAGATTTATGCATGCCTTTCATCCTGCTTTAAGCTACCACCTGTCTTAAAAATCGATAATGATACGTATTTTAGTGTTCGAATAATCGAGATTTTACTGTAATTGATTTTACGATAGATTCCTTGTAAGGCGAATGTTTCCGAAGCATTAAAACATTCTCTTCTTTCGATATAAACAAATCGTTCCTTTCCATGCGCTTTAGCGCTTATTTTCAAGTCACACCGATTCTCGTACTGAAGTTACTTTCTTACGCAAAATTGGCGAATTTATTAGCAGAGTACATCTACAGGCAACAGACTATTCTTGTATATCCCTATGTTTATACATGAGGTGGTCGCTATTGAGGTATTTTACTGCATCTTTAGTGTGCGCTGAATCTAACAAAAGCTACTCCATGCAGGTTTTTGAGAACTGGTGCGCGTGCATCTAACAATGCTACATGTGTCCCTTAGAGCGCAGGGCAACACTCATCTATCAAACAGAGAGTCCTTGTCAAATTCTCCCACAGAGTCGTCTTTCATTCCTTATCCAAATAAGTAACCATGGATTCAGACGGTTTGGATTCTGATTAGACGCCTAGTTATTCGGCATCTGATCAGAATCTAAATCATCTACAAATAGTATAACAAATTCTCCTTTAGCGTTGAAAGAGTCAGTCCTTATCACACTGTGTAAATATGTCAGCTCAAAATCGGATCTGTTTGAAATTTTATTTACGTCGGATTTGTGCAAACCTTTGATGAGAAACCATCGAACTAGTGTCAAACAGCTTGGATCCTGATGAGACGCCGACGTCTCATCTGGATCCGAACTGTTTGCAACTGTGATTCAGGTCTCGGTCAGACAGATAAGGGTTGATGATTCCCATGTGAACGCACTTTGTGTAACAAGGTGGAGTAATGTGGTTTTGGCACAGGTTTTCCTCGTTTCAATTTTTCGAATGCATAATAGTATCATCCCATGGCAACCAGCATCTTCCATTCCATCTAGCTCAATCTGAATGTAAAGCCATTGGATTGCAGGTTTTTTCGAGATGTCTCTTAGCCGTTTCCATGTTCTATATCTATTCATGGACAGAGTAGTATATAATGAAATATGGAAGCTGGCACATTGTATCCATTTCAGAATCTGAAAAAACAGATCTATCAAATTCCATTAGCAAATAGGGCAGACCCTGATCAGATGGCTCCTCTTGGAGCCGTCTGATCTGGGTCTACTCTGTTTGAAAATGCGTGAAAACGCATCTATATGAAGGAAAGGGTTAACCTTAAATCTGTCAATCTCGAGCTGACTGTCCATAAACAGCTTGTCTCCAGATTAGAGGTCGAAAGACGGGACATCTCATCAAGGATCAAACTCTTTGACACTCGAATAATAAAATAGTTTCTCAACGGGTTGAACGAGTGGGAAGTGAGTAGAAACAGCAGATCAGAGTTTTAGCAAGTACAGTATAAAATCTGTCTTAAGCGGCCACTAAAACGAGATCTAAATATGGGTCCGTAAGGTAGATTGTAGCTTAATGCAGGTCAAAAGTAAAACAAGCAGCTCCTATATAGCTTACTGTTTCACCTTTGCTCTGCATTAAGCAACCGCCTGCTTTTTAACCCTTCTCTTGCTGAATTTTAAAATACATTTATCCTTCTTTAGCCATGCCCTGTTGTATAATTACATATATCTTCACCGTGTACAAGTAGTTCGATGTGCAGTCACTGCTGTGGATTGCATTGGTTGCACAATCAACTTGTAAATAGTGCAGACCCTGATGAGACAGCTCCTGCAGGAGCTGTCTCATCTGGGTCTTCACTATTTACAGGTACGTATATTGACGTGAATAGCAAGCGAAGGGTTACTCCTATGATCAATAAATGAATGGTCGCTTAAGACATTTTCTACTGTACATGTATATATATGTTTTTCGTCAGGCTAATGGTTAATTTTAAGAGCTTAAACACTCAACGTAGGATTATTTTATCATTAACCATTACCCCATAGGCTATTTTAGATACTACCTTTTTGAATAAATCTACCGAAAAGGAGCATTAACTAGGGAAAAGGGAAATTTTAGAATGTTGCAGTTTGAAACCATTGTGATAAATAGAACATTTGCTCCTATAGGAGCAAATGCTCTATTTATCACAATGGTTTCATGCAGTGACTTTTACAGAGTCGTCAAAAGTCGTCAATATAAGGGAACGGGTTAAGCAATTCGACAATCGCGGTGCGCTTCAATTTACAATCTAGAATAGAACCAGTGACATAGATAAGTATTGTAACTTTAATCTGTTTTAGCCGGATTTTTTTAGAAAAATCTCGGCTTATAGTTTGGCGAAAACCGGGCGGGCGGGCGGGCGGGCGGGCGGCGTGCCGTCGTTAAGAAAACTTTAACATTGCTTATAACTTCTGAATAACTTAAGCTAGACCATTCATATTTGGTATGCAGATAGCTTGGGTGAAGGCCTTTCACTTGATACAAGGATACATAAAATCAGGTCAAGTTAAGGTCACTATTTCCAAAACCTTGCCGTTTTTAACAAACTTTAACATTGCTATAACTTCTGAACTACAAATGCTAGTCAATTAATATTTGGTATACCGATAGCTTGGGTAAAGACATTTCACTTGATACAAGGATACATGAAATCAGGTCAAGGTCAAGGTCGCTATTTCCAAAACTTTGCCGTCATTAACAAAACTTTAACATTCCTTATAACTTCTTAATAACTTAAGCTAGACCATTCATATTTGGTATGCAGATAGTTTGGGGGAAGATATTTCAAATGATACAATGATACGTGAAATCAGGTCAAGGTCAAGGTCACTATTTCGAAAACTTTGCCGTTTTTAACAAACTTTAACATTGCTATAACTTCTGAACTACAAATGCTAGGCAATTCATCTTTGGTATACAAATGGCCTTGGTAAAGGCCTTTCAGTTCATATAAAGATATTTGAAATTATGTAAAGATCAAGGTCACTATTCAGACCAGTTCGCTATCATTAAAAACAACATTTTTTCTTAACTGCTGAACCTCATATGCTAGACAATTCATATATGGTATCGAGATAACTTTGGTTAAGGCCTTTCAATTTATACAAGGATACATGAAATTGGGTCAAGGTCAAGGTCACTATTTTGAAAACTTGGCTGTTTTAACAAACTTTAACATTTTGCTATAACTTCTGATCCACGAGTGCTAGGCAATTCACCTTTGGTCTTCAGATAGCTTTGGCAAGGACCTTACGGATTACATAAAGATACCTGAAATCAGGTCAAGGTCACTATTTTGAAACATTGGCTGTCATTAAAATGTTGTGATAACTTCTGAACTACACGGGCTAGACAATTTATATTTGGAATGCAGATAGCATGGGTGAAGGCCTTTTAGTTGATACAAGGATACATGAAATTGGGCCAAGGTCAACACACAAAAATCCGGCTTTAATGCGGTTTCCGCATTTTTGCCTGTTAAAGAATTGTTTTCATTTGTTCTTCCCCTAACCCTGTACCATATCTGCTTTGCAGTCTCGTCTCCTCGAAACGATTCTACAGAGTGGTCACATCATAGGGTTTGGCGCGGATGTAACGATTTTAGTACATGCATTTAAAACACGTTTCTTAACTTATAACTCATTACCTCATAGGCTATTTTTAGACCCAACCTCTTTGAATTAATCTACCGGAAAGGAGCATTAACCAGAGAAAAGGAATTTGTTGGAATTTTGTAGTTTGAAACCATTGTGATAAATAGAGCATTTGCTCCTATAGGAGCAAATGCTCTATTTATCACAATGGTTTCATAAAGTAACTTGTTCAGAGGCGTCAAAATGTGTCAATATAAGGGAATGGGAAAGTTGAAGTTTGAGTCATCCTATTTTCTAATCTGGACATTCTCTCAAGTTCAAAGCTTAATGCAGGTCTAAAGTACTGCTGAAAGCTTTCAGCATTACTTTAAACCTGCATTAAGCTGACACATATGTTTATAGATACGCATAGTGATACATTTTAGACCAATTCTGTACTGTAATTTTGGAAGGACCGACCTTTTACTTCGTGTTATCTCGAAGTTTGAGTTAATATATAGTTCATATAGTTCATATATTCGTGGATTGGACCTCTGTCAGTGGACGTCTTACTTCTTACACATGTTAACCCTTTGGTCGGTTTTTAGTGTAAGAAATAATGACATCATGAATATCAACGATACCTGAACATTTGATCGTTTGGCCATAACAAAAACTGTATAATCGGATCTATATTGCCCATTTCATATTGACATATCTGTCAAATTCACTTTTTAAACCATTGTGATAAATAGAGCGAACACATCAGTTATTAATCCTATCCCTCATTGTAACGCTGTTTCATGCCTTTGCAAACAGAGTAGATCCAGGTCCTTCAGGAGCCCTCTGATGTTGGTCGGCACGGTTTGTGTATGTCCCTTTTCGAGGGTCACTGGGATTAAGTTTTACTTGATTCAGATAGTTGAATATATACAAGTCCTTTGCAAGAGAATTAATTCTGGTTTTCTTATCAACAATTAACCATTTAAAGTTCAGCTCCTTAGCCCGTTTCTCCATGAATATCAAGAAATCATGAATATGTATTTGTAAATTCTTTATAATTTGTAAAATGTTGTATGAATACAGAAGCGTTGGCCATTATAGAAGCTGTAAAATCAGCTCTATATAATTTACCCGAGCAAACAGCAGATCCTGATCAAACAGTTCACATATGAGCCGTGGCGTTTGAGTCTATTCTGTTTGTAAAGGCGTTGAGAATGCGTATTAGATAGGTAAAGGATCAACAAAAACGTATCCATAACGGCTTAATGCATTACCCCACGAGCTATTTTAACCCTTCGCTTGCTGAATTTTAAAATACATTTCTCCTTCTTTACCCTTGCCCTTTTGTATAATTACATATGTGTTCACTGTGTACAAGTTTTTCGCTGTACAATCACTGCTGTGGAGTGCACTGGTTGCACAATCAACTTGTAAATAGTGCAGACCCTGATGAGACAGCTCCTGCAGGAGCTGTCTCATCTGGGTATTCACTATTTACAGGCACGTATATTGAAGTGAATAGCAAGCGAAGGGTTAAATTAATGCATTACCCCACGAGCTATTTTAAGACCCAATTTCTTTTAATAAATCTACCGAAAGCAGTTGCTCTATTTATCGCAATGGTTTCAAAAAGTGACTTTTACAGACCAAAGGCGTCACTATGAGGGAATGCAGGTTATTCAGAGAGATCCTTTTGTAACATTCTACAAAAAACCCCATAAAGGTACCGTTGGCCTAATTGGCCCAGAATTTTATTTCTTTATAGTGATTGTTTTAAAGAGCTTTAGCGTATCTACAGAAACACGTTCTGTGAATATATAGGTCTGTTTTGGTAGTAATTTGAAATCTACATAATTTAGAAAGCTATATTTGGAAAGATTGGATTTCAATTTAGGGATAAATGGCAGAAACTGTTATAATGACGGTAGGCTTGGAAAGAAACTAAAACGAGAAATATAAAGAGATATGCACTCCTTTAAGAGAAAATTGACCCGATTGTTTTACATACAGATTAGACACAGAGAAACACAGCATGCAGTTTGAGTCACCACCACCACCACCACCGCCATCATCATCAGTCATCATCATCACCACCACCATCGTCATCATCATCTAAATAAGATTAAATCAAATATCGTGTAATACTGCAGAGGAGTACACTTAATGCTTAACCTATACATTTTGTTATACTACGATGGCTACATTATATCTCTACCAAACCCAATGTTGTGACCACTCTTAGAATCGAGAACAATTTAGAACCTACGTGCAAGACTAGTACATGTAGAAAATATCTTCATCAACATTTAACCTACTGAGTGTCTTGCCATCACCATATCTCGTCTGAGAGACTAGGTTTTGGGCAGAATATGAGCTTGGATATGGGCTGCCAATCGAGGGGTTTATGTGGTTATTAATCTGTTATTATTATCACAAAATATCCAGTAAAACGTCACTCCGGCTGACGGGGTCGAGTGGTATTGCACTCGACTATTATGCCAGGGGTCCAGGGTTCGATCTCCCGCCGGAACTAATCCTTTGGATAAGAATTTATAAGTGAGATCTTAGGTTTTCAGATTAAGTGAGCACTTGGCGCAACGGTATTTAGAATCTAGGTTCCGACCCTTATAGGGACACTGGGATAAGTGGTTTAGGAATAGTTCTGATTTCATAGATCTTAATCATGCATAATAAACATTCGCTTCTGGAAACATGTGTGTTTCTGTTTCTTGAATCAAATAGAACGGATTTTACGACAAATAGCATACATGTACGCAATTTATTTTGTAGCAAGCGACATTTTTGCATGCAGTACACAACGCCGACACAGGAAGGGTTGAAACATAATCAGTTAGAGTCCTTAAAGGCGAATTCGTGATTTCCTTTGCAAACAGTTTAGATCCATACGAGACGCCGAGTTACTCAGCATCTCATCAGGATCCAAATTGTTTGACATTCTTGTCATGTTACTGAAAAGTAATGCAAACTGTAAGAAAAGCCATCTCTATAACTTTTGAAGCGGGCGACCAACCTTGAAGCGGACGACCATATTTTCAGTCGACAATTATGTAGATTGATAAGGTTAAATATCGCGTTGCGTGAGACGATAAATCGATGTGACATGAAACAATACCGTACAGGTACAGGGTGGGTAACGTTATTTTTATCGATCTTGCTATTTCCGCGGTAATTGGAGAGGTCACAGGGCACTGCCTAGATGTCCGCGTGTTATTATTGTCGTATGGGTTTTATCGGGAAACATTTGTAGCAGTGACATACTGTGATTAATGATCTTCATTTCATATGAACCACAGCATGAGAAACGGCACATTCGCAATTCCGTGTACAGTAGAACATTTCTGTATCGTTCACTTATAATGAATAGAAATAGGTGGCTGTAAGAGCGGGTGACTCCTACAGAAAAATACACTCTGTATTTAACCTTTTATCTCATAAAGATGAGTTTGGCACCTCTGTAAACAGAGAAGATCCAGTTGTATGAGCTGTCTGATCTGGGTCGGTGACCCAGTTGTATGAGCTGTCTGATCTGGGTCCGTGACCCAGTTGTAGGAGCTGTCTGATCTGGGTCGGTGACCCAGTTGTATGAGCTGTCTGGTCTGGGTCGGTGACCCAGTTGTATGAGCTGTCTGATCTGAGTCCGTGACCCAGTTGTATGAGCTGTCTGATCTGGGTCGGTTCTGTTTACTTATCGAATAATATAGATCTGTAACTGATGTGTCTGTTATACACCCAAGCATTTCATCATTATTGTGCAAAACCAGTCCATTAATATCCATACAGTATTAATTCTTAAATTTATATTCGTAGAGGAAAGGGATAACCCATTCCCTGATATAAAATTGTTTTCACGCATTTGCAAACAGAGTAGACCCATATCAGACGGCTCCTAGAGGAACATAGGGTTTGGTGGAGGAATGACGATTTCAGTATCAGAGTACACCCATTTTTATCTGTTGCTCTGGGTCTGATTCTACAGTTTCCGCCATGACTAACACTTCTATTTTCGTATGCCGTTGCTAAAATTTCAGCTAATTATTATTCATGATTGTTTTATTTATTACATGAATATTCACCAGGTAAACGATTAAACAACGAGTCGAACAAAATAATATCCTCCATTAATCAGTCTGATGAGAGCGCCCATTTGTCCTCATTCTTGTCATTTCATTTCCCCCCACACCCACTGCGTCCGAGGTTATAAATCTTCTGAGTTCATTCTCCAAGTATCTCATCTGACTATTATCTTTATAGTGGCATATGAACACAATGCGTTTTTAGTTTTTACCATGGCCGAAACTGTAGAATCAGATCTACATGTATATTGTTTCTTAAGCAAACCGACCAGACCATGATTTGACTCTGATTGCAAACGCGTTATAGGGCGTATTTATGGAGTACATGGTTGATTCTTAAATACTTGGAAAACAAACATTTTAAATAAACAGTTTTTAATTGGATTTCTAACCAAGGAATTATATATGACATGTTATATTTCTTCTTGGAATGTCCATCGCGCTTTTCTCAACATTTTTGTCTTTATTTGGAATCGCATCTAATAACGGAAACTAGAAACTTTCAATGAAATTCAAATGTCATTCTGGGGAGTTTGTTTCGTCAAATACAACATTACATAACTACGGGTTGAACTGTTAGTTAAAATGCGAGTCATTTCTCGGATTGCTGTTTCTATTTAAATTTTGTTTCGCGGCAGATGTTTCTATGCAATTTTCCGAATAAAGGCATGTTTACAATCAGGCTTTCTCAGAATTTGCACTTGGAAATTTCTTTCTAAGAAAATGGATTTTGCACTCTTTCGTGAAATTCGAAGTAAGCAATCTGTCGAACTGTGTCTAAAAGATGTCATGTTCAATATTTTCTCGCCTTGAAGTAAACTAGAGTTTCATTTGATGTCGGCATACAGAATGCAAGGGATATCTCAGTGGAATCTTGGTGAATCTTGAAATAAAATCTTTCAACGTTTTGCATGTTTGTTAACCGATGTCATGGCAACATATTCGATTGATATGTAGTTTTTATTGAATACTTAGGGATTTGTTTTAAATAGAAGTAAACCACGACCAACAGTGCAGACCCTGATGAGAGGTCTCACAACATAGGGTTTGGTGGAGAAAGGTCCATTTTAGTATTTGAGTACTCACGTTTATCGGTAACTATGGATTCTATTGAATTTTGTCTTTCAAATACGAATTGACCAGTGTTGCAAAATAAAGACATGTAGACAGTGTAGAACTTGATCAGATGTTATGTTGGAATAGTTGTACTTGACCTGAGTGCTATGCTGTTTACATTGGTAGTGGGGGTTAACCCATATCACGACCTGTATCCATACTTATAAAACTTTTAGTTGAGTCCGAGTTCGTTCTCAAGCTTTTGATTGGTCAGATTTGAGCCTTTGGCTCAAATCTGACCAATCAAAAGGTTGAGAACTCAAATCTGACCAATCAGAAGCTTGAGACCGAACTCAGACTCAACTAAAAGTTTTATAAGCATGGATACTGTTGTTATAAAACTTCCGAGCCTGAGTCTGAGATCATTCTCAAGTATCTGAGCAAGCTCCGAATCTGATCAATCAGATGATTGAGAATGATCTCAGACTCAAGCAAACAGTTTTATAACCTCGGGGCCAGCTTGGGTAGGCAGTAGCACATGCATGTGTAATTCTACGTCATCAGAGTCTAAACTGTTTGGCTTACATTGAGATGTTTTTGTTGTAAATAATAGGGGGGAAACTTATACTTAGATACGAGTATAAAACAGATGGCGGTTTTAGCAGACACAATTTACTCATTGTGTGCATAAAATGCTCCTTTAGAAATACCACAAAGGAAGGAAAGTGCACGGGGCATATTCATGACACTAATTTTCTGGTAACTCGTTATGAGATGCGCGCGTGATTATAAGTCGAGTGTCAGACATAATAAGTCTTGCGCATGAGATAGCAAGTCTATCACCAGCCATATAAGTCGAGTGGTCCTGCGCACGAGATAGAAAGTCTATAGCTCCAGCCATATAAGTCGAATGCCAGACATGATAAGTCATGCGCACTAGATAGCAAGTCTAGCACCAGCCATATAAGTCGTGTGCATGAGATAATAAGTAGAGTACCAGACGTAATAAGTAGAGTGAGTTCCAGGCATGATAAGTAGAGTTCCAGACAGAATAAGTAGAGTACCAGACATGATAAGACATGACCACGAGATAATAGCTCTAGCACGAGACATTATAAGTCGAGCGCACGAGATAATTAGTCGTGACACCTGGCATAAGTGGTACACACGAGATTATCAGTTGAGTAGCAGACACTATTAGTCGAGCACCACGCAAAATAAGTCGAGCGCCAGATATGATATGATGTGCGCACACGATAATAAGCCGAACGGCTGGCATAAAAAGTCGTGCGCACGAAACATATAAGTCGAGTGTCTGACATAATACGTCGTGCTCCAGACATACTAGGTCGAGTGCCAGGTATAGCAAGTTAAGCGTCATTCATAATAGCGTTAAAATAAAATAAAAAGTTGAGCGACAGACGTTGTAAGTGGAGCGACAGACATATAAGTCGTGGGAAGGAGATCATAGGTCGAACACTAGATATAATAAGTCATGCGCATGATACCATAAGTCGAGCGCCAGACATAATAAGTCAAGCGTCACATATAATAAGCCGTCTGCAAGATATGATAAGTCGAGCGCCCGACGTTATAAAAGGAAAGTTCGACAGAATAATTCTCGTTTCTTAATATATCACAGTAAAAATCAGTTTCATTCAACATATGTATCTGTGCAAGCTCACTAAGAAAAAGAGGCTTAAAATATTAAGTTCACTTGTTCGTAAAGTG
Source organism: Azorinus chamasolen (assembly GCA_963576725.1). NCBI lineage: Eukaryota > Metazoa > Mollusca > Bivalvia > Cardiida > Solecurtidae > Azorinus > Azorinus chamasolen. Next base: position 83,364,491 of record OY755243.1, on the reverse strand, counting down.
GCTGCTGGCGTCATATGTAACCGGTTAGTTTAACATTGGGCATCTTTCTCATAATGCACTCTAGACTTATTTCTTTTTTGGCTGAATTTAATTTCCTAATGGAAGACAGCGATGACGTCATCACACGTATACATCATATCGTAGTATAGAATAACGTCGTTCTGTTACAACTCTTTGTTGTTTGTCAAAAGTTTGTCTTGTATATTTACATATAACACATACAGTAGAACCTCTCTAAAGCGACCAACAAAAGTATAACTTATTCAGGATTTTAAGGCAGGTGGTTGCTTAATGCAGGACAAAAGTTATGCAAAAAGCTCCTACTGGAGCTTTTTGCATTATTTTTGTCTTGCATTAAGCAAACGCTTGTTTATAAAGACACATATAATTATGAATTAAGTGCTCGCTTATCGAGGCGGTATTGTATTTCCCATTGTTCGTATTACTCTTGATTCGCGTTGTAGGCCGTAAAGAGAAAAGTGAAGTGAAGTGAAGTAAATGATGTCTGCTTGAATTCCGAGCTGTTACATTTATTACTTATTTTAGATTCGTCCAAGTTAGTTTTAGAATCATTTGACCAAGCGACAAACAGCTTGGATTCTGATGAGATATCTGGATATAAAATGTAGGCTGTCATAGATTTGTTGATTACATGCTAAGATGTAACCCTCCTTATGCTAAAACCCTCCTTGTGATATAACTTTCCTTATGCTATAACTATCCTTATGCTATAACTATCCTTATGCTAAAAGACAATGTCTATTCAATCTTTAATCTGCTGAAATTTTTATAGAATTTCGATTCGTTCAAGCTTTTGTGAAAATATTGATCAAATGTCAAACTGCTTGGATCCTAATGAAAGTTATTCGGAGTTGCAGATATATCCATGCTGTTTGGAGTTGCTAGTTAGTTCGCGCTTAGGACGAGAAATAATTTAAGCATATTCATATGAACAGAGGAATAGACGAGATGTGTAAATTAAAACAGTTTTGAGAATACCTCCTTTAACCCATTCCCTCATATTGACGTCTTTTGACGCCTCTATAAAAATTCGCCCTTTGAAAGTCTTGTGATAAATAGAGCATTTGCTCCATAGGGGCAAAATTAATGCTCTGTTTATCACAATGGTTTCAGAACAAATCAATTGTAAACAAAAAATCATTTCTTCCAGTTAATGCTCCTTTTCGGTAGATTTATTCAATGACGTTGAATTTAAAAGCTCCCTATGTGGGAATGGGTTAGTTTCCCACCAAGCCGTATGTTGTGACCACTCCTTAGAATCGTCTCTTCGAAACGATTCTAAGGAACGGTCACAGCATACGGTTTGATGGATACGAACCTGTATCTATCGCTCGATATGAATCTGAAAAGTTCAGCAACAGAATAATTCTTCCAAGCATGCGTTTAGTTCTGGAGAGTTCATCTATCATGGTAGATTATGCCATGGGTCAATCCGGGCCTCTTATCACTCCATGGCTAGACATTCAGACAGGTTTCCACAGTGATGGATCATGAGACGATATTTGCTACAGTAAAGCCTGTTTTAAGCGACCACCTCATGGTTTTAGATAGGAGTTCCACATAGCAAAGTGTTGCTTAACCTATTAATTGATGAATATTCATATTTCAAATAATGATATAACGAATGTTAATTAGATAATGTTTTATTATTTCAAAATTACAGTTAAACCTCTCTATAACGGCCACCAAATTAAATCAAGTATTTTGTTTTAAAGGCAGATGGCTGCTTAAAGCAAGGTGAAAGTAAAACAGAACGCTCCTACAGGAGCGTTCTGTTTTACTTTTACCTTTCTTTAAGCAGCCACTTGTTCTACATATCAACTAATTAACACAATTTAGTGGCCATTAAAGAGATGTTTTAATGTATATGATACCACGATTGTTTGGCTATCGGAGAAACTGTAGAATCAGATCTATAGCATTTTATTTGCAAACAGAAACGACCATTTAGGGGTTCAATCACGTTCAACCCTGATTGCAAATAGAAATATTATAAATCTGGTTCTACAGTTTCTGTCAAGAAAAGACACTTCCGTTGTTTATAGGGTCGTTATAAAAAAGTGAGCTGGTACCTCTCTTCGTTGAAACATATAGTGTCGCCGAACAGTAAATTTATACCCATGCAGTCATCTTTTTAACATAGATATTCATAATGCAAAGTGTTTAGAGACGTTTTACTGTCTTAGAGTTCATCGTCATATTCCAAATGAACAAAAATCCCGTCTATTTATGAGTCCAGACTGTGAACAAAGAGTAGTCGGATATGTTTACACCTTGGAAGAACAAAACAATTTTAAACGAACTGGGGAAAATGAAATTCCCTATTTAAAGAAACCAAGAAATAGTTCCTTTACTTTTCTCGAGCTAAGCGCGTCTTGTTCGGCCTGTACAAACAGCTCAGATCCAGTGGAGAGACCGAGTAACTCGGCGTCTCATCAAGGTCCAAGCTTTCTTAAAAGCTTAATCGAATCGGAAGTCGATGAAAAGGTGAGCAAATCAGAAACTAAGCGAACACTATTTTTTTCAGTTTGAGAATAGTTAACACACATTTTTTTCTCCGTAAATACATATTATACGGTTTTAACTTGTAAGTCTACAATATGATATTCCCTGTAGGGACAGCTAGACGCTTGAGCGTTCCGTAACATGTAAATAAGTGTAAAAATCTGAAATCTATTCGATGAAAAATAATACCCCCACCCCCAACACACACAAACTTGAATTCTAGTAGAGAAGAATGTAGACATTTTTTAGACAGGTAGCTGCTTAATGTTCTGATTGCTTATACTTTATTGTAGATCCGATTCTTCATTTTTTAACTAAACTGTTTGTAAACTAATGGTGGGTCCGTCCACAGTAGGCTTTAAAGTTAATACAGAACAAAAAAAAACTGATGAAATCTCCCGTTGTAGTTTTCTGTATGACGTTCTACCCGCATTGACTCATTCTCTCCTATTGAGGCCTTATTGCGCCTATGTAAAAGTCACTTCTTCAAACCATTGGGATAAATAGAGCATTTGCTCCATAGGAGCAAATGCTCTTTTTATCACAATGGTTTCAATACAACACAATTTCCATTCTCTAGTAAATGCCCCTTTTCGGTAGATTTATTTAAAGAGGTTGGGTCTAAAAATAGTCTAGGGGAGAATGAGTTAAAGTACTGTTTGTCTCAATAATCTTGCTTTCAGGTACCCATATTGACCCTTTACTTCATAAATGTGCCTTTCTACACCTTTGCAAACAGAGCAGACCCATAAATGTAGGAGCCTGATCAGGGTCTGCTCTGAAATAAAATAGACATGACTCTACAGTTTCTGCCATGGCCAAATATTGCTGTGCCCATGTGCCATTTTACAAACCTAATTTAAAAAATATATGATCTATTGAGGATTGTTAATTTAAATTTTTAGGGACCACAATGGAAATAAGAGGAATCCTTTCATCTTTTTTGTGTTATCCCTGGTATTGGTGTGCATTGCATGGCTATCTTAAATCGAGTTAGTATATATTTAGATTTTATTTATGTAATAATTTTATTTTTTTAAACTGATGAACTCATGGTTATTATTGTATTGGATTTTTATGCATCATTTTGTTTTAAATTGCCATGTTATGTATACTAGCCAAATAAAATTATTATTATTATTATTATTATTATTGTCATATTTTTATGAATGAAACGTCCACATAAGTTGGTAAATGTACAAACTAAAATTTAAAAGACTTTTGTATTGCACTATATTGTACTCGATATCAAAAGTACGGCATGACACTATAGGGTCCGCACTGTTCGCCACTCTGGGGATATCTATGCATATCGGAAGAAACACTCGCTCGAAATCAGAATAGGAAAGGGCGAACTTTTGTTCATCATTCTTACCTCTTTTTAAGGTTGTTGGCCATTTTATGAAAACCAGTGCCAACGGTTTGAATCTAAATGAGACACTTATTAACTCAGTGTCTTTATATGTTCCAATCGGTATGATACTCAGGGTGTTAATATGATATCCTGATTGTGTTTTGGTTATGTTTTTATCTGTGTGTAAGAAAGTGTTTATAAACTTCCACATTTATTTGTTATCGGAATAGGTAACTTTCTTCCCGCTGACCGAAATCTGACTCGAATTTGCCTGGTGAGACGTCGAGTAAATCGGCTTCTCATCAGGATCCAAGCTGTTTGACTTTCGGTAAATATTTTCTCAAAAGCTTAATCGAATCGGAAGTATTCAAAATTGCACCACGTCCAGAATTGATTAGACACTGTTGTTGTTTTTAACAGCAGGTAAAGGGTTAAGACGCTCTAGAATGCGTCGTATTGGCAGATTCTTTAACGTCTTAGCATGTCCTTGAACAGGACAGCCAGCTTCTTTGACCCTTCTTATCCTCTTTCGCCCGGCTCTGTGGAGAAACTCGCGCCTCCTTTTCTTTGCGCCGTTCTTATTGATTGGTTCCCAGCAAACTGATACGACTATCCTCAAATGGCTCTGTTCACCACAGAACCAGGATGAAGCGCGATTACAAAAATCGATACTTGGAACGCGAGTGTTCAGATTAGACTTAGGAAATCTATCGGCTTCCACAATATGATTTCGGTGACACTATATGTTTCAACGAAGAGAGTTACCTGTTTGTCTTCTTCCCAATGTATTTTTCTCTCTACGCGAGTCAGGTTGTTACACATCTGTTAAATGACAGCTAAAGCCGAATTTGACAAACGCGCGTACACAGCTAGCTTGTTTCTTGTGTGTCGCAGTGTTTCGGCTAGCATCGGAAATCATAAACAACAAGCGAAGTTGACACTGTTTAGTGCAGTCGAGGAAGTCATCGATTGAATAATTTGTGCAGTAAATTATTTACAAAATCAATGTTCAATACTTAGAGGCTTCATACACGGATGTGCATAAACTCTAATGTCCGTCACACACTTCAATTAATCGACAGCGCTTTGTTATGATTATATTAACCGACTCTCTCGGAAGTGAGTTTCTAACATTTCAAAGAAAGTGTGTAATACGGAACATAAGGCCTCAATGCCGAAGAATCAACGTGCTGGCTTTCGGCGACGCATATGGATCGCTTGTAAAGTTGTTATAATGGGGAAGAATGGTGTATGATGCTGAAGACGATGGAGAAGTTCTGATAACACTTGAATGAAATTGCGGAAATATTTGTGTTTTCTCATAATGTAAAGTAATCCATGAAATGGTTTTGGAAGCTAAGTTAAGACGTACGCCGAGAAGGTGGCGCTGGGGATTTTCTTTAGAGGCCGAATCCGACGACAGGCAAGAATAGCGAGATCATGTTTCCCTCAGCTTCAGTCTTACGACACTAGGAGCCAGTTTCTTATGACCAGAGCAAATCGGTTTGGATCCAGATGAGACGTCACAATACTCGACATCTGACCAGAATCCAAACGTTTTGAAACTGAGTATTGTTTTGTAAATAGAAACATCTTTGAAAACTTAACCAGAAGATAGTAATGTATAGATCTACTTAGCGAACACAGAGTTGTAACATATGACCGTTTTCTAGGCTCTTTTTGTAATCCTGCACGTGTCCGATAGCTTACGAATCTTCTGTGTATTCAACAGCTTTCAGTGTTTCTTAATGGACGAAGCTTGGATATTTAGTTGGGTATCCTTATCAGTTCATGAAGAGTCGGTCGCTAATTGGTGTTTCTCTCTGTGCATCATCAGATTTTAAAAAGCGACATATCCCTGAGCCATTTCGTTTATAATTTATTGTGATTCCAAATAATCACGGAATAAGAAAAAAATATTATTAATAAAATGTAACAAAAAACTGGAATTACCGCTAAAATCAGACGACAGTTTTCGTCTGCAACATTTCTAAATGTTGCACGTGGGAACTTGTGCTGTTGCCAAGGAAGGGTAGGTCTAATGTCGTCTGGAATTTTTGCACCGGAACTGAAATTTCTACTCATAAATTATCGGAAACACTTTTACGGACACAAATGTATTTTTACCGGAATTTCTTAAACCAAAATAACTTTATTTTCAATTTTGTCTGCTTTTTATCACACTCCTTGCATAGCATGCTTATATGTCGTGTTTGTGCTTTTCTTTATTTTAATTGCAATAGAATTTAGTTGTATTACACCACCTTGTCATAATTTGAGCCAGCTCGGAATAATATCATGATGTTTTGTTATAGCACATATATTCCTACAATGATTTAGCACATATACTCCTACAATGATTTAGCACATATACTCCTACAATGATTTAGCACATATACTCCTACAATGATTTAGCACATATATTCCTACAATGATTTAGCACATATACTCCTACAATGATTCAGCACATATACTCCTACAATGATTTAGCACATATACTCCTACAATGATTTAGTTTTGATAATTTAACATCCATTCACTCAAACATATTTCATTCAGCGTTATTTGGGTTTACTTAGTCCCTTAGTCCAACGAAAACTAACTCTGAATAGAGAACAAGAAGTTCGAAAATCGTACCCTGTCCTTGTTCAAGGGTTCACATATTTTTAAAATTTAACCCCTCTACCCCCTGTATTGTTAGCATAATATTATCAGACATGTGCGTAAGGCGCGTAATTAGAAAATGTAGGGAAGACGCGTAATTGGAGTTTTTTTTTTATTAATTTTGATGTATTTCTCAGCTAAACCCTATCTTGCTAGACCTCATTAGAATCGCCTCGGAAAGGCAAACAGACCAGATTCTCGGAGAGGCGATTCTAATGAGTTGTAGCAAGATAAGGTTTAGCTGAGAAATACGAGATTTCGATAGACCAGTAGGTATCTTATCTACGCACAGTACTGTTTTATTACACTATTGTAAGGTAATCATGTAAACTCGTTTAAATGTGAATTTGGAACCCGTCCATTTTTTCATGAGAGGAATTCCTGTGAAAGAAATGTATTCTTGTAAATTCCTTTGACATTCATTGGTAACAGCAAACAGTACAAACCTTAATCAATCGATTCTTCTGAGTCTACACTTTTCGTCTGTGTGCCGTGTATGGGAATGACGGGAGTTCAGAGGATATAGTGTCCGAAATTTTAAAATAGCACACCTATGTCAGATTAGTATGCATTGTAATTTGAATTGTTTACCTAAGAACACGTCCTAAGCGGCCATTCATTCATTGAAGATATGAGTCTTAAAGAATATGTGGTTTGCTTCATGCATGGCAACAGTAATGCGAAAAGCTCCTATATATGAGGTCCTATATGAGCTGCATTAAGCTACAGCCTGCCTTACAGACCCATAAGTAGACCTCGTTTTAATTACCACTTAACCATTTCATTCATATAAACGCATTTTTACGCATTTGCAAACAGATTAGAACCAGATTAGATGGCCCCTACAGGAACCGTTTGATCAGGGCCTGCTCTGGTTGCTAATGGAATTTTACAGACCTGCTACTTTACTTTCTAAAATGACTACACTGTTCCACCTTTCATATTTCATTATAACTATTTTATCCATGAATATTCAGTAGGTATTGAAATTTGGAATAAACATAGAACAGCGAAAGGGTTAACCCTTCGCTTGCTATTCCCGTCAATATACCTACCTGTAAATAGTGAAGACCCAGATGAGACAGCTCCTGCAGGAGCTGTCTCATCAGGGTCTGCACTATTTACAAATTGATTGTGCAACCAGTGCACTCCGCAGCAGTCATTGCACTGCGAAATACTTGTACACAGTGATATGTAATTATACAACAGGGCATGGATAAAGAAGGAGAAATGTATTTTACAATTCAGCAAGCGAAGTGTTAAGGCTGGTTCTACTGTATATTTTTACATTAACATTTTACTCCATGTGTATACTGTTTACACCTTTGGTGCATTTGATAACAGAATAGACCCATATCAGACGACTGTCATAGAAACCCTCTGATAAATCAAGGTCTACTCTGTTCTCTTGTAACACACTATCTGATTCTAAAGTTTTTGTCATGCAAAACAATTCTTTTGTTCATAAATGCTATTATACAAACTTATTAATTCAGTATCCGTGTTGTCATTATTTCTGGCCTGAACATTCATGAAACAAAGCGTTAAGTATCTCTATGGACGAATTCATAATGAGCTTTAAAATAGTCTAGAACTAGATGAGCCGCCATATTGACCGCTGACTGGTAACGATTCAAATTGCACGACAGTCTCCTCGTACCATTTTTTATGAAAGAAATAAACATTAATCGTGAAATTGAATCAAAAGATGAGTTTTGAAGACTGCAGTTGTCTGGTGTTGAAATGGCTAACGGAATCCAATACTATTTAGAATGTCATTTTAGATGCAATTCGTTGTCGGTTAGGATTATTTACTGACCTAAAGAATAGTTAATATGCATTTTATTTTGCACAGACATTGACTATCTCAGTGTTTTGGGGATTATTGTCAAAATGTTACTTAAATATCACACTAGATCTGGGTTTACCCTATTTGCAAAGGCACAAAAAGGCGTATTACATGTACTGACGTTGTTTGATACTTAAGGAAATACAAAACACCACGTGTCACAGTTACAGATAAGCACAGTACTAACGAAATATTGATACATATAAAAATAATTTGTATATTTCTTTGCCAAACCTTGAAGTGTGACTACCAATAAAAAGGATTCTGGTCCTGAAATAAAGGATTTACGTAGATCGGTACTTCTTGTTACGATTGTCCCACATGTTCTGCAATGTTAGTAGGTCAAATATTACCAGTAAATGCAGATGCATAGCTCAAACAATGTTGGCCATGGCTGGAATACGTATTGAAGACGAGGCGGCTTGTTCAGATCTACTCTGTTTGCAGAGTCTTTGAACTGCAAGTTTCTCGGAAAACTATTCATTTTAGAAGCTATGAATATTTATACACGAATGCATGATGCCATGAACATGCCATCACTGAATAGTTTTCATGGCCAATGAACAAGGGAGTTGTGTGGCTATTTCAGGAATTGTAGAATCAGATTATTCCTTCAGCAAACATATATAGTTAACTCTGACCACCCGGCTGCTACTAGAGTCGTCTGATCTGGGTCTATTATGTTTGCAAACGCATGGAAATGCGTCTGTACCAGATAAAGGGTTAAACTAATTTTCAATTTACAAATGTACAGCACTCGTGTAAAGTGATACGATCTCTAGAAGTATGCTATTCAACTCTATATCTGATCCAGATTGAAACATATGGATAACACAGTGATGTATTTATCCAGCTATCGAATGGCTGTAGATGTAATTATCAAACACAATACTTCAGCAACACAGCGACGGGTAATCGATTGTCGCAAAACAGGTTACGGCAATTATTTTTGCGACATAGATGATTTGATTTGTATGCACCACTGCACGAGTTTTGTGCCAGAGCAAGTTCCTTTGAAACGCAGGAAGTTGCGGTGCTCATTCGGTATTCATTAGCTTTCATGGTTGTTTTGTTCCGAGAATCCAACTTATTGTCTTTGGAAAACATATTTCTAATCGAATATGTCAGGGACGACAAAAGCCTTGACGGGGGTGCATTGATTGGTGCGGAATAGATTCAAACACGGTTGTAATTGAAATGTCTTGGGGGTTTAACATACCGCATAGTTTTCCGAGCTGGTTCGAATGACAAGGACAGAACTGTTGCACGTTTAGGATAGGCCATTGCCATGTTTGCCTGGTTTCATTCAGGATGGTGTTGTATTTAATTATTGTGCTTTAGTTTGACCATTAACCCTTACAACGCTGAAATTCAAATGGACCATTCCAAAATTCAAACAAGTCAGACTTACGGTGAATAAATAAGGAATTTGCTAAAGAAAAGTGTAACATGACAAACAGTGCAGACCCTGATAAGAGGACTCCTCTGGGAGTTCTCTGATCTGGGTCTACACTGTTTGCAAATGACATTAGCGACACGTTTCTCACACTGTAAGGGTTAACCTGCTGTTTTCAAACTGTATCTAAAGGAAATCAATAGCTTCCATTTAAGTCAAACGTTTATTTCAGCTGCGTCATGAGACAAAAGACTATTGGAGCTTTAGAAAGAAAACAGACTTACACCTTCTTTTTCGTCGGTAATAACGCGGCGTCTGATCAGGATAACATATTGATCCAGATCAATCTCTCCCTTATCTTACGTATTGTCCGGATGGGAATCAATTCTCATGTTCAACAAACATGGAATGTAGTCCAGGGTTGTATATAGGATGTGTACTCATCTATCAAACTCGCTTGTTTCTCCGCCAAACACTACCTTGCTTCTACTCATTAGAATCACCTCGGCCAAGCTATTCTAATGAGTAGAAGCATGATAGGGTTGGCGAAGAAATTTCAAAAATGTGTTTTAATTAGATTTCTTCAATACAGCTTTGGACTAGAAGATTTAACATTTAACCCTTGGCTTGCTATTCACGTCAATATACCTACATGTAAATAGTGAAGACCCAGATGAGACAGCTCCTGCAGGAGCTGTCTCATCAGGGTCTGCACTATTTACAAGTTGATTGTGCAACCAGTGCACTCCACAGCAGTGATTTCACATCGAAATACTTGTGCACAGTGAAGATATAGGTAATTATACAACAGGGCATGGGCAAAGAAGGAGAAATGTATTTTAAAATTGAGCAAGAGAATGGTTAAGACGATATGGACGAATTCATGATTAACACTGTCAACTAATTCTTAGGAGAATACTGCGACTAATTTACAAACATTGGATGTCGAAAGTTTGCACTCAGATGCAAAACCTTGAAATTTCAATGTTATTGTAAGTTCACCATTTTGTAAAACTATTTGCAAAATACAAGCAATAAATGTACAATGTACATGATTTGAAAGAAGCACTTTAATTTTAGAGTATTCTTGAATCTAAAGCCTGCGATGGCGCTTTCAAGTAAAATCATTATGAATCAAACTATTTGACACTAAGAGTCAATATATATGTTTATAGAAACACTGACCGTGCACGCTAACCCTTTATCTAATGAATATTCGTGTAAGAAATACTGACACCATGCATATATATTAGCTGAATTATTATACAGTAAAGTCTCGCGAATACGACCTTTCAAATTATTTCTAAAATAGGGGTAGCGTAATTCAGCACCAACTTGATACAGAAAGCTCCTATGCGCATAAACGCATAAACGCATTCCCTCACTGACGCCGTTTGGCGTCTCTGTAAAGGTCACAATTTGAAATCATTACGACAAATAGAGCATTTGCTCTTAAGGGCCAAAAGTTCTATTTATCTCAATCATTTCAAAACTACACGATTTTAAATGTTCCCTTTTTCTCGTAAATGCTACATTTTAGTAAAAGTTCTCAAACATGCTGGATCTAAAAATAGCCTTTGTTGGAATGGTGTAAGGGAGTCTATATCTGTAATGTGCCATACCTAACGGAATGCATGTATAGGATGTTTGGTATCCAATGTTAGGTCTATATTTAGGCTCAGTTTCAATATCGCGTATTTTATGATCGATTTATAGCAAAGGTAATGGATATAAGGTAGTGTTGAGGATTAATTTGACGACAGTTCGTTGTATCAAAATGGAAATATTTAAATTCTATATGTACAAACTTTCTTCTGCAATTAAGTATGTATCTAGTATGCATAAGGTTAAAATAATAGTGCGTGCCACCTGAACGTATCCAATACAGGGCTGTACATAAGATGCGCAATGATCTATCAATACTGTAGAATCCCTCTAAACCGGACGTTGAATTTAGTATAAATGTCGGTCTTGGAGACAGGTGACAGCTTAATGTGTGGTGAAAGTCAAGCAGAAAGCTCCTAGAGGAGCTTTGGTTTTCGAGAACAACTTCTTTATTGCTCGACTTAAACCTATGTTGTGACCACTCTTTGCAATAGTCTCGAAGAGACGATTCTAAAGAGTGGTCATAATATAGGGTTTGGTGGAGAAATGACAATATTTTTATCTATAATTCTTAAACTAATTCAATGTTTGATAGTTTTATTGATATCTCTATCTTAAATTTCATTTGTTTTAAATATTCTATACACATTATATATATTCATTTCTGTACATGCAGTTTAATCATGTGAAGCGCTTTTGAACGCACACATCCTGTGTGAAAAGAGCGCTATATAATTGTGGTATAATAATAATAATAATTAGTATTTGGGTACGCACCTTTATCTGGCAATAAAATATTCTTATCTGCAGCTCTACATATCACCACATGTACAATAGAACCTCTTTAATGTGACCACTTATTGAAAAACAGTGGGCGATTTATAAGCAGATGGTTCCTTAATGGAGTAAGAAAGTAACTCAGAAGGTTCCTGCAGCAGCCTTCTGCTTAACTTTACTCCTGCGTTTAGCAGAACAAATAGAACAGAACACAGAACATTTAGCTACCACTTGCCTTAAAGACCCATATACATACTCCTTTCTGGTGGCTGCATTAGACCATTTGATGTCGTACTATCCTATTTCCGACCAGTTATAACGCTAGTCTTCATCCAAAACTGAATCACATGTACATAGTCCTTACAGTAATAGCCTAACATAAAGTACAGTAAAGCCTCTCTATAACGGCCACTAAGTTACATCAAGTATTTTGTGTTAAAGGCAGGTGACTGCTTAAAGCAAGGTGAAAGTAAAACAGAGCTCTCCTATAGGAGCGTTCTGTTTTACTTTCTCCTTGCTTTAAGCAGCCACCTGCCATAAATACCAACTAATTAACATAATTGAGTGGTCGTTATAGACACGTTTTACTGTACCGGCTATTTTCTTTACCCGATTCTTGCTATTCGCAACTCTGACTCTTGCATATGCAAACACCTTGGTGTCTAATCAGGTTCCTAGCTGTTTGACACTCGGTTAATAATTTCTCAAATGCTTGATCGAATCGGATGTAGTCAAAATCGCACAAGATCCAAAGTTGATTAGCCATTTTGTTCGTAGCGGGGTACACGTTGAGTGGCGTAAATGCGGTATCCTGCTTCTAACGCATGCACACACCCACGTGAACAAACGCGAGTTTGAAATTTCTTACTTAATTTATGATATACAATAAATTCTCACAAATACGACAGCTCAAACAGAAGTATAATCATGGATTTGTAAAACAGGTGGTAGCTTAATGCACGACAAACGATATGCAGAAAGCTCCTTTTATCCGCATTAAGCAAACAACATGCTGTTATAGTCTCTACATGACAATCATGTGTTCATATACGTTTTGGTGTCATTATTTCTTGCACGAACATTTATCAGGTAAAATGTACATTAATTTCTGTAAAAGTGCAAACTAACTGAACCAGGATTTAGGCTGGCATGCACCAAACAGAACACACGCTTTACACGACTGTCATTTCCATGACATCTCGACTCCAAGCCTCCCTTGCTGAATTTTAAAATACATTTATCCTGTTGTATAATTACAACTATTATTATCTTCACTGTGTACAAGTCTTTCGCTGTGCAATCACTGCTGTTGAATGCACTGGTTGCACAATCAACTTGTAAATAGTGCAGACACTGATGAGACAGCTCCTGCAGGAGCTGTCTCATCTTGGTCTTCACTATTTACAGGTAGGTATATTGACGTGAATAGCAAGCGAAGGGTTAAGAATACAGTAAAACCTCTCTAAACCGGGCGTTCCATTTAGTATAAATATCGATCTTAGAGACAAGTAGCAGCTAAAGCTAAATACAGGGCGAAAGTCATGCAAAAAGAGACTATTCTAAAGAGTGGTCTCAGTATAGGGTTTGTTGGAGAAATGACGATTTTAGTATTTGGGTCCGCACCTTTATCTGTATGACGTTAACATAAAAAATGTACTTTTGTTTTCAACAAGTTATGCGTACAGTGTTGGAAGGATAAATCTTGCAGTAGACCTTTGTAAAGTGTCGAAGCTTTCCCTTATAGAGATACATTTTGACACGTTTTGACACATTTGCTAACTGAGTAGACCCAGATCAGTCGGCACATATAGGAGCCGTTTGATCAGTGTCTTCTCTGTCCAAGCTGTCAAAAGTTTTTTAAAAGCTTGACCGGATCGCAACTAGTCAAAATTGCACTATATCTAAATTTAAGCAGATGTAATATTTTCTAACAGCATAAAATTAGGTTAACCCACTAGCTGCGATAAAATTTCAGAAAAAAAGACTTGTTATGAAGATCAGTTTAGAGAGTCTTCATTGTACAGTAGAACCTCTCTAATGCGACTACTTAATGAATTAACACGGGGGTCTTTAAAAAGGTTGATGCGTAATAAAGGACGAAATTAATGCAGAAAGCTCCAATGGGAGCTTTCTGCGTAACGTTTGGTCTGCATTAAGCTACAACCTGCACGTGAGACCTAGATTAAATCTTTGCTGGTGGTCGCATTAGAGAGGTTTTACTGTATATTGAAGTCTTGCCATCCGAGACAAAACACGTTTATTTTGTCGTTCATCTACTCGCATCAATCATGTTCTAACTATACGTCACAGGCATGGAGAACTGTATTGATTGAACAGGGGGTTTAAATGCAAATATCGGTAAGAGAAAACCAGTCGTGAATTAAATGTTCGCAAACGTTTTGGGGAAAAAAAGAAGAAATGGAAGTTTTCAAATACTGGAAAAAGCAATTTATTTTATGAAATTGAAATGGGAAATCGTAAGGCAGCCAAGCAAGTCTATGAGAGAAAATAATCATTTTGAGTGTTTTCTCAAAGCTGGTGGAAACGGGGGAAATGCCTCAGATGATTAAGCTGTACAGACAAAACGTTGTAAAAATATTAAAATACTTACCAAGGCTACTTGCACTTTTATTATTTTAACACCGTTATGCACGGTGGATCCGAGCATAATTCGGATCTCAGAAGTCAAACGGTTGTAAATTGATTTCGAGGAATGCGCTTATTGACAAGTATAGCTCCAGCTCTTATTTCTGTATCCGCGACCTGTCTCGCATTTACAGACAGCCTTGACCCAAATAAGACACTGAGTGCAACAGGTCTTTCGCATTTCGCAAACAGAGTAGACCCAGATCAGACGAATCCTATAGGAGCTGTCTGATCAGGGTCTAGTTTATTTGCTTAACAG
The DNA here is from genome assembly GCA_963576725.1 of Azorinus chamasolen. NCBI lineage: Eukaryota > Metazoa > Mollusca > Bivalvia > Cardiida > Solecurtidae > Azorinus > Azorinus chamasolen. The sequence continues at coordinate 83,349,415 of OY755243.1, read as the reverse complement.
ATATAGATAGGACTCTACAATTTCTGCCATGGCTAAAAGCTCCTGTTCTATGTGCTATTATAAATTTTTATCTAATTAATATTCATGAGTTTTTTCTTACATTAATATTCATGGAGTTTACTCATTGTTTCACCAGAATCTAAACTTTCAAATACTCGGCCAAGAATTTGTCAAGCACTTTATTCAAATAGGAGGTACAACACTGCCGATAAAGGTGCGTACTTAAATACTAAAATCGTCATTTCTCCACTTACCCCTATAGTGTGACCACTGTTTAGAATCGTCTCAACGATTTGGTTTGATGGTTTGATATATGGTTTGATGACGCAATAAAGGGGATATTTTCTTGAACATGGTTTAATATACGCATCTTATCTGGATCTCTGGGGGTATCCAAACTTGCTGCAGATCAACATTTGAACAGGCATGTTTTTCACAACTCAGTCAGGTTTAATCGGAGGCATATAACAAAATTGGTGTAATACTTTTAAAAACAAACCTTATTGGCATGTTTTAAGTTTTTTTTTCAAATTTGGCAATAACAGTATTGCTACACAGTAGAACCCCACTGAAACGGCAACTTAATGAATAAAGATAAGTGTGTTTAAAAGCAGATGGTTGCTCAATACAGGATGAAAGTGATGCAGAGGACTCATATCAATTGTTTCTGCATTATGCCACAACCTGCCTTTAACAATTTCCTTCATATTGATGTGTATTCACGCATTTACAAACAGAGTAGATCCAGACCAGACGGCTCATTTAGTAGCCGTCTGATCAGGATCTGCTCTGTTTTCTAGTGGAACCTTGGGCCATATCTAAAATAATCTATGCGCAACCAGAGTAGATTCAGATCTGACGACTCCTGTCCCCGAGGTTATAAAACTTTTTGCGTGAGTCTGAGATCATTCTAAAGCATCTTATTGGTCAAAGTCTGTGCTTGCTGAGAATCTGACCAATCAGATACTTGAGAATGATCTCAGACTCAGGAGTTTTATAACCTTGGACCATGTATGACTAAAGCTGCTTACAAAAACGTGAAAAGGCGTCCATTTGAAGTAAAGTATTGTTTATATACAAAATTTATGGCTTCAATTATAAATTAGCGCATGCTATTCAGAATGGCTCACAGAGGACTGATGGTTGCATCAATCGTATTCTGACGTAATTATTTTTTTACGAAACTTACCACTAGTTCCTAAAGGTTTTGCAAATGCTTTCTGTAAATATTTCATGAGCATAATCTCCCTGGAATATAGACCGTAAGCATTATTCGTACGGTGACAAGTTTGTTAGCCTTATGGGAAACCGAGATGACATATTGAAAAACAAATAGTGATTTCTCTAAGGACACAAGCATGTTCCACCCGGCGAAATTGTTGGACTATTGGGGATTCGGGAGTCCAGAAAATTAGGATGATTCTTACAGTCAGTTAATCCACTTAGCACCAACGAGTAAAATTGGCATCACGTCCATGCAATTTGGCACATGTGTTTGTTACATTATATGAAACCCTTCAGCTGATTAATATTAATGAAAGGAAGAATGAACCAGTGAATATTAATGAGCTGTTTTATACTGGCTTGTGTATAAGAGACTCTTTAGCTGCGTTATACTGGCTTGTGAATAAGAGACTCTTTAGCTGTGTTATACTGGCTTGTGAATAAGAGACTCTTTAGCTGTTTTATACTGGCTTGTGAATAAGAGACTCTTTAGCTGTGTTATACTGGCTTGTGAACAAGAGACTCGTTGGCCATATTAATTAGCTGTTTTATACTGGCTTGTGTATAAGAGACGCTTTGGCCGTTGCGGAAATTGTAGTATAAGATATGTATCGTTTCCTAGGCAAACAAAGCAGAGTATATTGTAGTCTTCTGATCTGGGTCTACTTGTTTATAAATACGTCAAAAGACGTAACTATCAGGTAACGGATTAACGTTTTCCCTCATATAAACGCTTCTTCACGCATTTATAAACAGAATAGACCTAGATCAGGGTCTGCTCTGTTTGCTTTTGGCGTGTTATAGATCTGATTCTACAGCTTTCGACAAAGCTACAGGTATCCTTGGTAAAATTTACAATATAAAAGTTCATGTAATAAATATTCACGATACCATTATTTCTTAGATGAATATTAAACTGGGAAATGGTTATGCATTTGTTGGCAACGGGAAAGGGCAATGGTTACCCCATCATAGTTATAAAACATGGCATTCATACATGACATTTCTACCTAACGTTTAACCCTTTCGCTGCCAAACTCTGTCGTCTGCTAACTTTGTCGTCTGCTTCAAATTTTCATTCTTTTGATTTTCTTCATTTTTGTTTCAAAAACATAGTAACAGTAACAAACAGTTTGGATCCTGATGAGACGCCGAGTTACTCGGCGTCTCATCTGGATCCAAACTGTTTGCATAGGTAATCACAGATCCGGCATTGGCAGCGAAAGGGTTAAGGTAATGTGTTTCTAATATCGATATGCGTTATACAGTAGATTCTGCCTATAGCACCCATATGATGAATAAACATAAAGGCAGACGGTTGCTTAATGCAGGGCGAATGTAATGCAGAACGCTCTTCTAGGAGCTTTCTGCATAACCGTCGCGCTGCATTAAGCTGTCACCTGTCCAACAATCCAGAATTAGATGGGTTTTTTTTTTTTTTTTTTTTGGGGGGGTCGCTAAGACAGGGCGTACTGTACTTGTGATATTTGCATACTATGCGAATTGAAATGGAACATATAAGTCTATGTTTTCAACTGCGTACTGCAGTTTCACAAGTATAAGTGAAGCAAGAATACATATGTCATGGAACAGATAAACGGTGTGGTGAAGGCAATGAATGGATTTACACGGTCGGTAATAAATATGAATAAATACGCTAACATTTGTAAATAAATATTTTTAAATATGAATTGAAATATCACAATCTTTCAAACATCAAAGTGTCATACATCAATTATTTCGTTGCAAACTTATATCGTCTGCGAAGATCGTCATGATGAGTCACGACTATCTCGTCGTCACATCTGGATCCATCTGTTTGCAAAGGTGACCGCTGATTCGCCTAGGAGTTAAAAATGCTTATTTTCACGCGTTTGCAAATAGAGTAGACGCAGTTCAGATGGCTCCTATAGGAGCTGTCTGATAAGGGCCTGCTCTGTTTGATAATGGAATTTAATAGACCCGTTTCTTTAGTTTCTAAAATGGCTACTAAGTTCGTTCTTTCATATTTTATTATAACTATATTATCCATGAATATTCAGTAGATATTGAACTTTGGAATAAATATAGAACTGGGAAAGGGGTAACTTATGGAGTTGTATTGAGAATATTATGTCTCCGTTTTGGAAAGTTCAGACAATAGTGTTACACTATAGCCGTTGATAAAAGTAGCGACCAATCAACAGGTTTTACTTCTTTTTTCTTAGCCAATTACTATATTATTGTACTCCGGGTACCAGCAAAATAGTTTGTAGTGGAGATAAATAAACACACATGTTTTACCTAAACCACTTATAGGCAGGCGTCCTTGTTTAGTTCTGCAAAATTACTCAATACATTAAAACCCCTCTAAACAGGACGTTACATCTAGCATGAGTATCGGTCTTGGAGACATGTGTCAGCTTAATGCAGGGTGAAAGTCATGCAGAAAGACTCATATTTACAAATAGAGTAGACCAGGGTCTACTCTGATTGCTTATGGAATTATATGAATCTGTTTGGTTCAAGTTTCTTCCCTGGTAAAAACTTCCCATGTAGTTATAAAAAACAGCTAATTGATCAACCATTATTTTTTCATGAATATTCATCGAGTAAAGGGTTAAGAGGTTAAACATTAGTTGTTAGATATGTTTGAAGGTTTCACTAAATGGGCCATTCTCCAGCTTATTGGGGCTTTCTATTAATGCGATGAAAAGATAGACATTGTAAATAATTAATACAACTTGTTAGTAAATAACATGTTCTTGTTCTAACAATCATAATGGAAGCAGGTGGCAATGACGGTCGACAAATATCATCAAATATAGTAGAAGCTCTCTAAGCCGGAATTCTAGTAGAGAAATATATATATATATATATATATATATATATATATATATATATATATATATATATATATATATATATGTTTAGGCAGGTGGCTGCTTAAGGCAGGGGAGAGAGTCATGTAGAAGATAGAGGAGCTTTCTGCATAACTTTCAGCCTGCATTAAGCTACCACCTGTCTCCAAGACTGATATTTATGTAATTGTAACGTCCGGTTTAGAGAGGTTTTACTATACGAGAAACTCTCCAAAGCGATCACTCAGTGAATAACCTTGAATGTCTTGAAAAGCAGGTGACTGCTTAAACCTTTACTCCATGAATATTTATTCAAGAAATAATGACGCCATGAATATTAATTAGCTGGGGGGGTTATATACAGATATAAACACAGGCAATTATGAGCATGGCATCTATATGATGTTATCTGCAAACAGAGCAGACACTGGTCAGATGGGATCCCTCGGGAGACGTATGATCTGGATCTACTTTGTTTGTAACGTGGTTAAATACTCGTCCTGCATTAACTGTCACCTACCGCTGCAGCCCAAGTTAAGCATTTCCTTCATATACACATGTTTTCAGGATATAAAAACAGAGTAGACCCATATCAGGGTATGCTCCTATAGGAGCCGTCTGATCAGGGTCTGCTCTGTTTGCTAATAGAATTTGATAGTATTGTTTGTTTAGTTTTTAAAATGGCTACAATGTTCCATCTTCCACATTTCAGTATAACTACTTTTTCAATGAATATTTAGCAGGTATTGAACTTTGGAATAAATATAGAACAAGGAAAGGGGCAATATATCATTAAAGGGAGTTAACTGTATGTAGAATGGATTTTTGTACTAACTGTAGAATAATCAAATAAGAACGTCGCAAGAAAGAGGACATACAATAGTGCAATGAGTGTAGTTCCAGAGCAGCGGCAGCTTTGGAAATAAACAGCATCATATCTGAGTCTACACTGATTATCAGTCAATGTAGTCATATACATCTGCAAAGGGTATAGACCCCAGTCAGGAACTGATTCTGCATTGTTTGCTAGCTACAGTAATACAATGGTCATTTAAAGGTAAGTAAAACCTCTCTATAACGATCACTAAATTACATCAAATATTTTGTGTTAAAGGCAGGTGGCTGCCTAAAGCAAGGTGAAAGTAAAACAGAACGCTCCTATAGGAGCGTTCTGTTTTACTTTCACCTTGCTTTAAGCAGCCACCTATGCTAAATACTAACTAATTAACATAATTATGTGGCTGTTATATAATTAGAGAGGGTTTACTGTATCTATTTTTCATCCTTCATGATGATTTGAGTCTTAATGCAGGACGGACGTTGTGCAAATAAAGTAAAAAGATCGAAACTACGAAATTTTAGTAATGAAGAATTTAGGACTTTGTAGGCAGGTGGCTGCTTAATACATGATGGAAATCATGCAGGCAGCTCTTCTAGGAGATGCATCCTGCATTAAGCTGCCTCCTGTGTTAAAGATCAATAATGGTACGTGTTTAAATGTTCGTAATATCGAGGTTGTTTTTTACTGTAGCTTCAATGGGGACTTTCTGCATTATTTACTGTCCGTGTTAAACAACCACCTGCTTATAACCCATTCCCTTTCAGATGGAAATCTATTATTACCTATGCAGACAGTTTGCATCTGGATGAGACGTCGAATAACTCGGTGTCGTCTCAGGATCCAAACTGGTTCAAGTTATGATTAAATAAATTGTGTTTGGCAAAGAAAGAGTACACCCATTACCTGATGAATATCCTTGCAAAACATAGTGACAGCATGACTGTTTATCAACCCTTTACCCTAGATCTTTCAAATTCCATTAGCAAGCAGCAGACCCTGATCAGACGGCTCCTATAGGAGCCGTCTGATCTGGGTCTACTCTGTTTGCAAATGCGTGAAAACACGTTTATATGAGGGAAAGGGTTAACAAAAGTTTTATATAGGATGTGAACACAGATATTTTGACCATTGCAGAAAGTGTAGCCACTTTAGAATCAGATCTCTCTCATTTAATGGGCAACCATAATTATGTTATTTCATAAGAAAACAGAGCCGATCCTAATTAAACGGTATGATTTGGGTCTACTCTGTTTGCAAAGGCGTGAAAATAAAAAAAACGTATTTGTATCAGACACAGTAAAACGTCTCTATCCCTGAATTCTAGTTGAGAAGAATTAAGATATTTTTAGACAGATGGATGCTTAATACAGGCTCATAGAAGAGCTTTCTGCATGACTTTTACCCTGCATTAAGCTGCTACCTGTCTTCAAGACCGATATTTAAACTAGATTTAACGTTAGGTTTAGAGGGGTTTAACTTTAACCCTTCGCTTATTCACGTCAATATACCTATCTGTAAGTAGTGAATACCCAGATGAGACAGCTCCTGCAGGAGCTGTCTCATCAGGGTCTGCACTATTTACAACTTGATTGTGCAACCAGTGCACTCCACAGCAGTGGTTGCACAGCGAAATACGTGTACACAGTGAAGATATATGTAATTATACAACAGGGCATGGGTAAAAAAGAGAAATGTATTTTAAAATTCAGCAAGAGAAGGGTTAACAGACCCATCGTGGTTCCTTGCGTTGCCTCTCTTTACAAAGGTGGTACAGTATATTTGCCTTATTTCCCCCCTTGATGTTGCTCATTCGATCAACACGGTATACCTCCCCCGCATGTTTCGGCTGATTAATTCCAGAACACAGGTAGATAAAAAAAAAAAAAGATGTTCATATCTCCATTCTCTTTCGGTGTTAATTGGCTTCCTCAATGTCGACTGCGAAAAGCTCACTGATCAGGGTGTTCCCTGTTTGCCATTCTCGCTGATATTGCAGAGAATGCCGCTTCATGCTGAACAGACTCTTTATCGCTACACCACTTTCCAAATTTGGCATTGAAAGGTGTAAATGAAAACAATACCAAGTTACTAACAATATATTGTATTGAACTATTTTGAATATATAGTATGTGCCCTAGCCGTGAGGATATAAAACTTTCTGCTTGAATCTGAGTTTATTCTCAAGCATCGAGTTAGTCAGGGTCCAAGGTTATAAAACTTCTGAATCTGAGTCTGAATCTGACCAATCAGATGCTTGGGAATGATCTCAGACTCAAGCAAAATGTTTTATAACCTCGGGACAAGATCTCACATCTCAGATCTCAATGAGATGCTTGAAAATGAACTCACGCTCAAACTTAAAAGTTTTAAACCCCATCGGGGCCTTCAATGGCCCTCGCAGTCCGGACGGTTTTCATCTTGCTCATCTTGCTCATGTGTATACTTATATATGTATTTATTCTGCCGCTGATCCATATTCGCCAATTTTGCATTTCTTTTCTTTCTCTTTCTTTCAGCTACTCCTTTCTTTCTTATAGCTCTTTTTACCTTTATTCTTAATACACTCTGCACATTATTATGCTAGGAACACTTTATCTATTTAATACACAATAAAACGTCTCCAAAGCAACCACTCATATACAGTTAACCTCGCTAATCCGGTCATTAAAGTATCATCATCGGCCTTTTAGACAGATGGTAGCTTAATGCAGTGTGCAAGTCGTGCAGAAAACTCTACTGTGAGCTTTCTGCATGACATCCACGATGCATTTAAGCAGCCACCTGCCTAAAACGATTTCAGTTCATATTTACTAAAACTTCGGAATTTAGAGGTCCCAATATTTCCTCTTGTTGGCTGCTTTGAGGGTTGTTTTTTACTTTATTCCACTTTGATCTGTAATGTCAGACTATTAAAAGTAGTCAATAGCTATTTAGGCCTTTCCTCGTTGAATGTTTATGTTAGAAATAATGACATAATACATATTTAATTATATTTTGGTTTTTATAATGGCATATGAACACATGACATTTTGACTCAGGCAGAAATTGTATAATCAGATCTGTATACATGTATTACCACAGACGTAGTACCAGATTAGACGGATACTGTAGGAGGTGTCTGATCAGGGTATGTTCTGTTTCCTTGTGGAATTATATAGATCTGAATCTACAGTGTCTACACTAGCCAAAATTTCCTTCGGTCACGTGGACCATACAATTATTATAGAAGCAGTTCGAGGCATTGAAACCTTTAATCCATATGCACATAGTTTAACACCGTTGCAAACAGAGTTAACCCAGACCAGATGACCTCAATAAGAGCCATCTGATCCGGGTTTGCTCTGTTTGCTTTGTTGTTTAGTTTCTGCCATGGCCAAAAAATCTTGTTTTCATATGCCATCATAAAATTCTTGTTCCCTAAATGTTCAGAGAGTAAAAGCTTAAAATACACATTTGAGCTGTTTTCCCAAGAAATATACGGATTCAAATGGAATAGTGGAACTTCGTTTGCCATGCACGACTACTTTTAATAGCAGGACTAGTACTTTTATTGTTATTCACCAAACTATTTTTATTATTTCAAAGTGTGACATTGATTCTTACATTTATTCTATAAAACATTAATGTTAAATATTAAATTGAGTAGAAACAGTCGCGACTACAACCTGCGTAAGGGAACCTAAGAAACTGAAATTAAAATTCCTTTAGTTTTTTATAAACTAGGCCTTACTTGGTAGACAAATTGTTAAATAATTCACAAATGAAATCCGTGATTGAAACGATTTTACAATATTATGGTCTACAGGTGGACCTTTGCGATATTAAACCTTTTCAACTCTTAGGAACATTTTATGATGACCTTTGAAAACAGTTTGGACCCAGATGAGACTCCGGGTAGCTCGGCTTCTCATCGAGTTCCAACATACTGATGGTTTCTTAACAGAAACAGAATAATGCGTATTTTAATTTTGGCAGGCAAAATGATTTAAAGAATGAAACTTACTTAGAGTTAAAAGGATTAAAAAATAAATCTAATATTTAAATAAAACGTCTGGTGTTTACCCCCACCTAAGTATTCAGACACCCTTTATATCCTCTCCGTGAAACTGTACTCCTGAATAAGTTATTTTGGCATCATTTTGATTACTTTAATTTGAACTGACAGAGAAGCAAATATAGTAGACCCTGACCAAACTGCTCCTTCATGAACAGTTTGATGTTGATCTGCACTGTTTGCTTAACTTTGTCTGAATACTTATGGTAATTAGGGTAGAATTTAACCCTTTCATTGTGGGAAACGAGTCGTTTATATCATTTGCCAACAGTGTAGACCCAGATGAGATGGTTCCTAGAAGAGCCCTCTCATCAGGTTCTGCACTGTTTGTCGTGTTAATTATGAAATAGTCATTTTAAAAGGTTAAATATTCCTCTGGTCTATCTTCAAGCTAAAAGTACGAACAATTGCGTCAGTTACGCGGCTTAAGCTTCTAGCTATACCGAACATGTATTAAAATGGCAAAATTCGTCGTTCCCAGTGTGCTCGCCCGGGTGTGCTAATGCCTTGTAAACCAATCGTTGTGTGTTGCCTTGCCTTTACAGTAGCTAGCACTAGTTGCCTTGTCGCATTCTAAGGTGACCAGGCCAGACTACGGTGGGCGTGGCCTCTGACTCTAATGTGACTGAATGGTGTTACTCTATTGTGACGGATGTAAAACTGCACGTGCAAACCATGATCTCCCCGAACCAGGACAGATGCGAAACCCCCTGGCTTGCTATTGTACTCTGTTGCTTGAACGACTGTGTGTGTTTGCCCCGATTCCTCTTTTTATCCCCCGGTGATTGGATAACTATTGTGTTGTAGATATGTATTAGTGACAATGGGCGAAAGTGCTTAAAGGTATATGTAACGGGGCTCCAATGTACCCACCCTGACATACATGTACTGCTAAATCACTAGGACAAACAACCGTTTTTAACGCATGCACAATATGCCTATTTTGCACTGATAAACCAAACACTAGACCGTTTAGAAAGTGACTGAACACTTGCTTTTATAGTTGATAGAAAATTGTAATATTCTGTTATCATGTTTTTGCACAGCTCGAGCTCCGGCCAAGGACGCGAAGTCGATCTTGGCGGGAATTTTTCCTCTGGTGCCCGCGTGCAGTCAGCACGCTACCAACAAGAACAGCTTCGAAAGCGGGGCTCCTTCTCTGGTGCGTCTGGGGAGAATACTGCGCGTGCGGGTAGAGATAATAGGTCGGACTCGACCAAAGCGGTAGTTACACCACTAGTAACAAACGCCGCGCCGGTCGCTCTACCCGAGAATGTACAACAAATCTCAGCGGCTGTTAACATGATCACTACGGACATGGGGCCGACGGCAGAAAGGTTCTACCCGTCGGCCGAGGGATATACTCCGGACCCTAGTGCAATAATTAGGTCGAGGGAACTTTCAAAAAGGGTGATACTCAACGTAGGGGGTACAAAACATGAAGTGATGTGGCGAACGCTGGATAGAATGCCACACACGAGGCTTGGGAAGTTACGCATGTGTAATACTCATGAGAGTTTAATGGAGTTATGTGATGATTACTGTTTAGCGGAACAAGAATACTTCTTTGACCGTCACCCGCGGTCATTTGCGTCGATTTTAAATTTTTACAGAACGGGAAAATTACACATTGTTGAAGAAATGTGTGTGTTGTCATTTAGCGAGGATCTGGATTACTGGGGAATCGATGAGCTTTACTTGGAGTCGTGCTGTCAACACAAATACCACCAGAAAAAAGAAAATGTGTTTGAGGAAATTCGAAAAGAGGCAGAGAGCCTGAGGCAACGAGAGGCCGAGGATTTTGGGTCGGGCGTGTTTGCCAAATGGCGGGAACGGGTGTGGGATTTATTAGAAAAACCAACAACTTCAATGGCGGCTAGGGTATGTATAACTTTGTTTACAATCGGCAGTCTCCTCTGTATTTTATACGAATATGCCTACCAACTTTTATAACAATTGACTAACCCACCTCTAGTGTGTATGTAATACAACATAACCTCTTTAAAGTGATTGCTTTCTGAACAAGTTTACAAGGAGAATGATTGCTCAGCCATTTACTCCATGAATATGTATGTAAAAACAATGACGTCATACATATCAATTATATTTATTGTTATAATGACACATGAACACGTGAATAGTTGGCCATGATAGAAACTGTAGATTAGGACCATAGTTATATTAGCATACGAGCAAACAGAGCAGACCCTGGTCAGACACCTCCTACAGGAGCCGTATGATCTGTGTCTACTCTGCTTGCAAAGACATTTATATTAGCCTACAAGCTAACAGAGCAGACCCTGGTCATACAGCTCCTACAGGAGCCGTCTGATCTGGGTCTACTCTGTTTACAAAGACGTAGAAAGGTGTATTTATGGAGTAAAGAGCTAATACAGATTGGAGGTAGTACATGAAGCTTATATGGGTGGCATGTCTGTACTCCACTACCATTTCGAGCATTTAGTGCACGACTGTAATAACTGCATATAATCATCCAAAATGGTTGTTTTCATAAATTCGTCAAAGCCAATTTTCCTTCCATTTCTATTTACTCTGCTACCAGAGTAACAACCTCTTTGTATCCTGTCGAGACGTTGATTTATACGACGTCTCATCTGGATCCAAACTGTTTACAATATCCTCATACGTCTGTTCGCCCCATAGATTGTAGTTACGAAACGTTCGTCCTCAGTCCCCAGTTGTCACGATGACACAACCATTAAACTGTTTAGGGTGATCGCTTCAGGGAGGTTTACTACATTTACGACTGTGCGTTAATACCTGCTATTATTAATATCACACTTAATACTGCAGATAGACTGTCGAATTCGTATCAGCACTTCAGAGCACAATGTTACTTCTCAGTTTGAAATGCTTTCACACACCCTCACAATTTCTTCTCTAGCTTCGGACATACAGTGGAACGTCTCAATAACGTAATGGATACACGTGTTTTAACTCTTTCGCTGCCAAATTTTGTGGTCCGCAAACTTTGTCGCCTGCTACAATTTCCCATTTTTATTTTTCTTCATTTTTGTTTCAAGAAACAGTCACAGTAACAAACAGTTTGGATCCTGATGAGACGCCGAGTTACTCGGCGTCTCATCTGGATCCAAGTGTTTGCATAGGTAATCACAGATGCGGCATTGGCAGCGAAAAAGCTAAATGCATGTGGCTGCTTAATGCAGAACGAAAGCAATGCAAAAGACTCCTTTGGGAGCTTTCTGTATAGCTATCTTCCTGCATTAAACTATCACCTTTCTCGAACAATCAGAATTAGACTTATTCTGAGTGATCGTTGTTGAGTGGTTGTACTGTATATAATATAGTCTTGAGTAAAACGTATTTTTGCTTAGACAGTAGTGTAGACACAGATCCTTCGCTGATCAGGGCCTGCATTGGACATTCTTAACCCTTCTCTTGCTGAATTTTAAAATGCATTTCTTCTTCTTTATCCATGTCCTGTGGTAATTACATATATCTTCACTGTCTACAATTATTTCTCTGTGCAATCACTGCTGTGGAATGCACTGGTTGCACAATCAATTTGTAAATAGTGCAGACCCTCATGAGACAGCTCCTGCAGGAGCTGTCTCATCTGGGTCTTCACTATTTACAGGTAGGTATATTGACATGAACAGCAAGCGAAGGGTAAATACTGTTTGATAACCTAATATATGCCAACCACGGCTAATTTGTGTCGATGCAAAAAAAAGCCAGTTTTCAAATTTAGATCTTGAAGTACATTTAGTTCTATATCTTTTGAAGGATGTAATCCAAGTGTCGAACGGTTTAGATCCTTGTGAGCCACTTATTACTCTCATTTGGATCTACGCTGTTTGCAGATGCAAATAGGATTCGCTTGTGAGGTTAATGAGTATACAACGATGTAGATCGATCTAGATCAGTCGTCAAGTCTGGCTTACCGGCTGGTCTGGTTGTACACGGTTGGCATAGTTGAGAAGATACCGTTTTCTTGATACCTCGTATACATACATGTACAGTAAAACCTCTCTATAACGGACACTTAATTACATCAAGTAACTTGTGTTAAAGGCAGGTGGTCGCTTAAAGTATAGGAGCGTTCTGTTTGACTTTCACCTTGCTTTAAGCAGCCACCTGCCCTAAATACCAACTAATTAACACAATTTAGTGGCCGTTTTAGAGAGGTTTTACTGTAGATACAGCAAATTCCATCTAAAGCGACAACTTAATTGAATTAGTATATATGTTTTAAAACAGATGGTTGCGTAATGCAGGACGAAAGTAATGCAGAAAGCTCCTATGAGAGCTTTCTACATACCCTTCTTTCTGTATGAAGCTACCATCTGCATTGGAGATCCATATCGATGGTCATTTTAGAGAGATTATACTGTATATTTAATTTAGGTCATATGATTGTACTCGTATATCAATGAATGTTTTCTTGTATTTAAATTGTTTGAAATGCATATATGTTTAACCCTTTTTCATGCCAAATTTTGTCGTCAGCAAATTTTGTCATGTGCTACAGTTTTCATTTTTTATTTTTCTTAATTGCATTTATTTTTCAAAAACAATTACAAACAGTTTGGAGCCTGATGAGACGCCGAGTTACTCGGTGTATCATCAGGATCCAAACTGTTTACAAATATAGGTAATCACATATGCGAAATTGACAGCGAAAGAGTCAAAGGACACCAATGCATATGTTTTCACAAATAAAGTGTAGGAAGTTCCCTGTTTCTGCTACTCTGACCGACATGTACATTTCCGCAATCTAATATTTCTCATTTCATCTCTGTTTCCTTGGTAACGCTTTGGAAAATACGCGTTGAAGTACTAAGCGAACGCGAAGGTCGTTCATTCAGTGTTGTGGTTTCAGGTAGACTCATTTAAGATTATATAAATAAAGGAGTCTTGCATTTAATACCTAACAGGTTAATCATTTACCTCATGAATATTCCGGTTAACCCATTACTTCATAGGCTATTCTAAGATACAACCTCTTTGAATTAATCTACCGAAAAGGGGCATTAATTAGAGAAAAAGAATTTTTTAGAGTTTTTTAATTTGAAACCATTGTGATAAATAGAGCATTTGCTCCTATAGGAGCAAATGCTCTATTTATCACAATGGTTTCACAAAGTGACTTTTACAGAGTCGTCAGAAGTCGTCAATATAGGGGAATGGGTTAAGCATTATCACTGTATGAATTAGGAATAGTCGTTAGATGAAGTTTTATCACTATTTCTGATCACACGACTTAATTGGCCACGGCATATACTGTAGAATCAGATCTATATTAATTCATATGCAAACAGGACAGATCCTGATCAGACGGATCCTATAGGAGCAGTCTGATCTGAATCTTCTCTGTTTGCAAACAGGTTAAGAGTAAAGATTTAAGCTGTACACAGTTTGAATACGACCACTCCACAGTAGTGGCGCGGGGAGGGGGAGCTGAATTTAAATATGCCAGTTTATTAATAACGCCATTCCTCCAATAACACTGTACGCATTAAGTAATAAATATGATTATGATAATAACATTAATAACTACATAATAATCATAATTGTCTGGTTTGCTATGTTTCTGATACATGATGGGGTTTATGTCCTACAGTAGAGCCTGTCTTAAGCGACCGTTTATATATTGTTTTGACCATATATAGGAGTCTTAAACAGGTGGTTCTTAATGCAGTGCAAAGGAAATGCAGAAATCTCCTACAGGAACTTTCTGCATTACCTTTGTCCTGCATTAAGCTACCATCTGTTTGAAGGACAAACAATTAGACGTCATTTTACTGGTCGCTTAAGACAAGTTTTACTGTGAAAATAATTAGAAAGTACTGTTACTATGGTATGTTTTCAATTTTTGTAACGACTAAAGCAGACCTCAGGGAAAATGTGTAATAATCTTGCAACATGTTTGGCTGTGTAGGCATCCATTTACTCGCATGTGTGAGTAAGAAAGAGCCCCGCACTACAAAAAACTAATCTTACAAGCAGTACAGAGCCAGATCAATTATCGTTTCTGAAACGCGACGTCTAACAAAGTTATGCACAATTTGTTACAGTCAGTAGACATAATTATATGTGAAGAGTGGGAAGCAGTGTATAACCTGATCTTAAGCCACGTTTTAAAAACAGTGGCATACTTGTTCTGTGCTTCATTACGGTAACCCTTTACCTGATAAATATTCATGTAAGAATTAATAATGACATTGTGAAAATTTATTAGCCCAATTTATGTATAATGGTATACGAGACCAGAACGTTTTGGCCGTGGCAGAAACTGTAAAATCAAATATACATAATTCCAAAAGCAAACAGAGCAGACCCTGATCAGACGGCTCCTATAGGAGCCGTCTGATCTGAGTCTACTCTGTTTGCAAATACATAGAAAGGCGTCGATATCAGGTACGGGTTTAACTGTTTTGTTGGACGAATCTGTCCGCTGTTCATGTTAACGTGGTACAAGATACAAGATACAAGAAGCTTTATTTAACGTCGGTTGTACCAATAAAATAACATTAGCATATAGCTATTTGCCGACAATTAAACAAAAGCATTAACATATCAAAAAGTAAAACAAAGAGAAGGATACCTGTAAAAAAGAAAGTTCTGTAAGAGAAAAACATGTGGTGAAACATTTCCGTACACACTGTAATTATCTGGACACTGCATTCTATCAAGCAACATACATTTATAACTCAACAAGGTCTGTTTCTTCTCAGTCTGTTTTGATCTAACAGCAACAAATATACACTACACCACCCCCAACTTATGCATGCTGCGTAAAATCTGATCGAATCAAGTTACGGTCTGTTTTAGGATTTTCTTCAAACTACCAGCGAAAACGCCTTTACTCCACGGAAACATTTTTATCATTTGTCATTTCTTGACTCGGATGAGAAACCGAATTACTCGTTGTCCACTCTTGGTCAAAACTGTTTGTAAATATCCTCACATATTTGACGTTGGCAGGGTAAATGTTACACGTGACCCTTTTGCACACCCCGGGTTGGGTTTGGCAACTTTTGTAAACCGTTTGAATACATTTGAGACGTGGAGTAACTCAGCGCTTCATCAGGATCCACACTTTGTGACATCCAGACATTGGTTAAAGAAAACTCGATCTTAACATATGATTATGATGACAAGTGTTTGCAGACTAAATGTCCTAACAGCTGCAGCAGAAACAGCAGCAGAATTTTAAACCCTTACAATGCTGTAAAACGTGTGTCTGCCCAGACTGATCTAGTGCATGTTTTACTTGTCTTCTGGTTCGTATAATGCTTTGTGTAACTAGCAGACCTAGTGACAAACAGCTTGGATCCTGATGAGACGGCGAGTTACTCGGAGTCTCATCTGGGCCAAAGCTGTCTGCAAACGCGAGTCTGGTCGCGATTAGCAGCATAAGTGCTATGGCACAGATGTTTTCACATTCGGAAGCGAGATAACAGAACCCTCATAGCTGTCAGATACACTGAAGCCCCTTGCTCGACAGAGCTCAACATCCCACAGCTGCACATTGCAAAATATTGACAGTTATGTCAGACACAAAGTACATATACACCTTTGCACATTTTTCTAAGATTCTTAGATTGTTTCCATATTATTGTTTACTTTGAACGTACTTAAGCAGTAGGTAATGTTTAAGCAGATGGCAGTTAAAGTCACTGTCAGGGGTAATTTATTTATATACATGTACAATACTGGAATTCTACATTCCTGCTTAATGAACGGTACAGAATTAAGTGCTGCCAATTACTGTTCATGCAATACGCTCTGATATTCCTGTGACCCCAGCAAGTGTGTCTGGCTAAAATGCCATCGGCTTATTTTCTAACATTCAGATTAACCAAGTTTTATTAAATAATATTCCTTTATGTCAATATATATGTTTATATGATCTTATTTTCATAATGCAGTTTTATAACAAACGTATTTGATAGTACACTATTACAATAATAAGGTGGATTCAGTATTACATGGTAATAGTTTCTTATTTCATACACAACGCCTCACGTGCCTCTAATCCTTTAACATTTTCCTAAGCTGAGCAAATTATTTCTACAAAAGTTTTCACCCACTACATTTTCAAATTCTAGTTATAATCTCCTAGTGAATCGGCGTCTCATCTGGATCTAAACTGTTTGCATATGTAAACATTCGTCCGCCCACAGCAGGTTAATGGTTAAATATTTCTGTGAACTATTTCCCCATTTCTCCATATTTTGACTACTCAATATTATAGAATCGATCCTTGGCGACAGAATGGTGTTTTGGTTCCCGTCTTAAATCACTGCATTAGGATTAGGTTTAAGAAGTAATGCCACAATGCATATTAATTTGCTGGTTTTTAGTACAGTGGAAGATGTAGACACGATGTTTTGGCATTAATGTAAATCAGATATGTATATAAATTCATAAGCAAACATCATACCATACATGAGCCGTCTGATCTAGATCTACTTTGTTTACAAAGGCGAGAAAAACGTTCATACGAGGGAAAGGCAGCCATGATGAATGGAAGTAGCTGTGGTAAATACAACGATATTATTTGGACGCTATGACATACGAATATAATTATTCTCGCCTAATTCCGAAAAGACCACGGCCGATGGTATATTCCAATTTAAATCGATTTGTAGCTCGTGTTAATATCTTGTTGTTACTTTAATAACAATATAATTATAAATGAGTTGAACTATTGACGTAATTTCTGCATTACAATTACCAAATATACAATACAAACAATACAAACTGGTCGTCCTGTCACTACGTATAAACGTTGCAGACATTTTTGACAAATATCCAAAGAGTCAGAGACCGACAGATATTGTTGTACAGTAAAATCACTCTAAACAGGACTTTAAATTTAGTGTAAATATCGGTATTGGAGACAGGTGGCAGCTTAATGCAGAGTTAAAGTCATGCAGAAAGATCCTCTAGGAACTTTCTGTATGACTTTCATCCTGCATTAAGCATCCACCGGTCTAAAAGTACTAGTGTAGGTTTTACTGTATTCCAAAATACCGAAGCCTGGCGTGTTATTATGAGACCTGCCATGTGGTAACCATCTACACAAAGATGTTATCTGTCACAATCTTATGTACCTGTTATTCAGAGATTTAGATAAAATGCACACTGAGCTATCAACATATCTTTTATCTGAGCCAAACCCTGTCTCTTACTGCAAGGCGAGACGATTCTAATGAGTTGTAGTATGATAGGGGTTGGCTGAGAAATATCAAAACTATTTTAATTAGATTTTTCTACATCCGTATTTTTATCTACAATTGTGTCTGTACCATAAAGCATCTTTAATTGTCATACTACAACATAGCCTATATCACAACATAACACAAACCAATACCACAAAATAGCCTATATCACAGCATAACACAAACCAATACCACAACATAGCCAATATTACAGCATAACACAAACCAATACCACAACATAGCCCATACCACAGCATAACACAAACCAATACCACAAGATAGCCCATAACACAACATAACACAAACCAATACCACAACATAATCATATCACAGCATAACACAAACCAATACCACAAAATAGCCCATATCACAACATAACACAAACCAATACCACAACATAGCCTATATCACAACATAACACAAACCAATACCACAACATAGCCCATATCACAGCATAACACAAACGAATACCACAACATAGCCCATATCACAACATAACATAAACGAATACCACAACATAACCCATATCACAGCATAACACAAACGAATACCACAACATAGCCCATATCACAACATAACACAAACCGATACCACAACATAGCCCATAACACAACATAACACAAACCAATACCACAAAATAGCCCATATCACAACATAACACAAACCAATACCACAACATAGCCCATAACACAACATAACACAAACCAATACCACAACATAGCCCATATCACAACATAACACAAACCAATACCACAAAATAGCCCATAACACAACATAACACAAACCAATATCACAAAATAGCCCATATCACAACATAACACAAACCAATACCACAAAATAGCCCATATCACAGCATAACACAAACCAATATCACAAAATAGCCCATATCACAACATAACACAAACCAATACCACAACATAGCCTATATCACAACATAACACAAACGAATACCACAACATAGCCCATATCACAGCATAACACAAACCAATACCATAAAATAGCCTATATCACAACATAACACAAAGCAATACCACAAAATAGCCCATATCACAACATAACACAAACTAATACCACAACATAGCCCATATCACAACATAACACAAACGAATACATGTACCACAAAATAGCCCATATCACAGCATAACACAAACCAATACCACAAAATAGCCTATATCACAACATAACACAAACCAATACCACAAAATAGCCCATATCACAACATAACACAAACCAATACCACAACATAGCCCATATCACAACATAACACAAACCAATACCACAAAATAGCCCATATCACAACATAACACAAACCAATATCACAACATAGCCCATATCACAAAATAACACAAACCAATACCACAAAATAGCCCATATCACAACATAACACAAACGAATACCACAACATAGCCCATATCACAACATAACACAAACCAATACCACACCATAACCCATTCATCACACGCAAATCATACACATGACACACTCCACGAGGCTTTTGTTTTTGGGACTAAGCAAAATGTGCAGACCCAGATCAGTCTCGATGTCTGCCATATGTAGAAATGGTACGGTGCTTTACCCTTTACTACATAAACACGAAATTATACATTTTTGTCTTGTACATCTGCACCG
The DNA here is from genome assembly GCA_963576725.1 of Azorinus chamasolen. Taxonomy (NCBI): domain Eukaryota; kingdom Metazoa; phylum Mollusca; class Bivalvia; order Cardiida; family Solecurtidae; genus Azorinus; species Azorinus chamasolen. The sequence continues at coordinate 83,329,615 of OY755243.1, read as the reverse complement.
GACCTGCTTAACGGAGTTGTCTCAACGGTTCCCTTTTCATCAGTAAATTACATAACATAACGCAAACACGTCTTGTTGTATAAATTTTTAAAACATTTGGTTGATACAGGTTTTTAAACATACATACAGCATACGGTTTATTGCACAATCCAACCGTTTGAACACCTAAACTGTACAGTACTATAGATAAGATGACTAATTGTCTTTCACAATCTCTTATTTCTCACCCAATCACTATCTGGTCACTACTCATTGTAATCGCCTGTCATAGACGATTCTAATGAGACGCAGCAAAACAGGGTTTGGTGGAGAAATAATATATATATATATATATATATATATATATATACAAGTATAGTAGAACCCCTCTAATGCGAGTTTAGTAGAACCCCTCTAATAAGACCACTTAATAAATAAGCTTGGTTATTTTTATAAGCAGGTGGTTGCTTAATGCAAGATAAAAGTAATGCAGAAAGCTCCTCTTGGAGCTTTCTGCATTACTTTTGTCCTGCATTAAGCTACCACCTGCATCTAGCACCCATAATTATACCTCTTTTAGGTGGTCGCATTAGCGGGTTTTTAATGTATTAAGTAGATTTTAACACCCCGTTAATATGTATTAAACTTGTGTTCTTCCATTAAAACCGCACTTAATAAACCAGTTTTACAATATTTAATACGAATATTTTCTTGTTTTCGTTAGTACTATCTTCTTTCCTTTTAGATTTTCTCTCCGGATGTTTTCGTTATAATCGGGTACTTTCGGCATTCCAGGTGTAATTGTTATAGTGTTTCGGACAGACTTCGTTAAAGTAGCAGAAACAGTGAATTATTCAAAGTTTGTCTCTGTGTGTCTATTTAATAATGTTCTTGTTTCAGGGTTTTTATTTCAGCGTTCAATTAAATAGTTTACACAGATGCAACTCTCTACAACAGACATTCTTAAGCAATTCAAGTTTTGTGTTTTTAAAGGCAGGTGGTAATTTAATGCAGGACGAAATTTACGCAGAAAACTTCTACAAGAATTCTCAGCCTTGCGTTCTTCCTGCATGAACCATTTCAGTACGGGGAATGGATGTACTGGCATTCGCAAATAGATAATAGTCTGCACTCTTTGTCATTCAAAACATACACTTTTATACTAACTGCAGTCTATCGTTAAAAATGATGACCTCTTCCACTTTAAAAAGTAGCATTGAAATGTAACTTACCACCTGACTTTAGGCACGCCAGTGTTTATTATTAAGGTTAATGCAAATAGTTTCTGCATTTCTTCCTATGATTAAATTAACAATTTAACATGCTTGATGGTGCATTTGAAACGTAGGCAAGCGGTAGAGATTTCTTTACGGTGTTTAAGCTGCTAGCTCAGCTGGTAAATAACATTATTTAATTTGCATTGTTCCAGCCCAAGGACGCGGAATAACAGGTCTTCGAAACCGCGCAAGAAATCAATATACAAACGTGTCTATCTTGTGTCTTTTTACAGAGTCTTTTATACAGACACTGTTCCTAGAATTTAGATAATACTATGTATTATATTATAACAAATTTGAAATAGCTAATTGGTTTGGAAGGTTTATGTTTGACCCTTTGCGTAGTGAATAGTCATGGTATAAAATATTAAATAATGACATCATAAATATTTGTTAGCTGGATTTTGTAATGGTATAACACAATGGATATACGGGCTGTAACAAAACCTGTATAACCAGATCTACATGTGTATAATGTCATAATCAAACAGAGATCCAGATAAGATGCGTTCATTTAAACATTTTCAAGAATAACTCCGTTATTTCTCCACCAAACCCTATACTGTGAGACCACGCGGAGAGACGATTCTAAAGAGTAGTCACAGTATCGGGTTTGGTGGAGAAATGACGATTTTTGTATCTGAGTACGCATATCTATCTCGAGGGCTTGGTGCAAAACTATTGTAACTCCTTCACTTTGTGATTCCATTGTGAGCCCTCGATCTGTTGCTCTTTGTGTAGTTATACGTAAGACTGCCTGTCCGTAACGTTTTCCCGTATTTCCATGTTTGGTCTTTGAAGGCAGGGGGTAGCTTAACCCTTTTCCTGCTCTATTTTTTTCTTCTAATTTTCAATACCTGCCTAATATTCATGAACAAAATAGTTGTAATGAAATATGGAATTTGGAACATTGTAGCCATTTGAGAAACTAAAGAATCAAATTCCATTAACAAACAAAGCAGACCCTGATCAGACGGCTCCTACGGGGGCTGTCTGATCTGGATCTACACTGTTTGCAACTGCGTGAAAATGCCTTTATATATGAATGAAAGAGTGGCGTTTTCTGAATTACTTCCTGCGTTGTGTGCTACAGTTATCTACTTAGGAGCTCTGATAGTATAGTTTATTTCTTGTACGACTCGTATAAACACAGTAGCAGGACGTTAATACATCAGTAATGACAATACAGGTTAACGTCCTCTTCAAAGACTTACTGCACATTGTATTGACGTTTGCCAATTATATCTATGAAGCAGATGTTTCCCCACTTTGTGGTCTCACTAACTGATTCAACAGTATTAACCCTTTCCTTCATATAAACGCGTGTTCACGCATTCGCAAACAAAGTAGATCCAGGTCAGACAGGGTCTGCTCTGTATGCCTATGGAATTTGATAGATCTGCTTCTTTACTTTCTAAAATGGCTACAATGTTCCACCTTCCGTATTTCATTATAACTATTTTGTACGTGAATATTCAGTAGGTATTGGAATCTTTAATAAGCATAGAACAGGGAAAGGGTAAAACAGTACCCACCTGTGAACAAATTAATGTCTTCTCAAATTTGGCCCTGGTGTAATTTTGACTACTCCCAGTTCGAACAAGCTTTTGAGCAACTATTAACAAGGCGTCCAATTGAGACACCGCGTAACTAACTCGGCGGCTCTTCTGGATCCAGTATGTTTGCAAATGCGAGTCGAGTTGCGGTTAGCAAGATAAGGGAGTGATTGTATGCAGCCGTTGCAAACAGTTTGGATAATGGAACTGTATCACTAAAAGGTAACACTTTGGTGAATGCGAACTGTGATGACTCAGAGTAGTCTCAGTTTTAAAGCACATCTTCTGATCAGGATATGTACATATACTGTAGATTCCTCCAATTTAATTGATATATGGGTGTCTTTAAAAGCAAGTTGTTGTAAAATGCACATTACAGGACAATAGCAACGTAGAAAGCTCCCGTGGGAGTTTTTCTGCTTAGTATTGTCCTGTATTCAGCAACAACATTTACTTCATGAATATTCATGAAAGAAATAATGACATCATGAATATCAGTTACTTTATTTTGAACACAGGCTGTTTTGGTCGTTGTAGAAACTGCAGAATTCGATCTACATCGTTCCACAAGCAAACAGAGCAGACCCTAATCAGACGGGTCCTGCAAGCGCCTCTGATTTGGGTGTATTCTGTTTGCAAAGGCATGGACATGAGTATATATGGAGTAACAGGTTAACCCTTCTTATTCCGCTATCCACGCTTGAATCCAGACGAGACGCTGGGTAACTCGGCCTCTCATCAGGATCCAATCTGTTGGACACTCGCTTAATATTTTCTCAGTAGTCAAAATTGCCCCCGATCCAACGTTGAGGAGATGTTTATTTTTCACAGCGGGTAGGGTTAACTTGTAACTGCCAATTACCACAGAGTTATACTCTCGCTTTGTCAATTATGCCGGTGATGCCGATGTGTTGACAGTTTGCAAATTACTTCCTTATGTCTCTAACTAAGGATCTACTCAGTCTACAAACACTACAGTGATTATGGGACCTATAAATATAGTGTTTTCTTATCTAACTATATCATTATTTATTCTTTATTAGCGCCTCCTCAAGGTACACTAATACAAGGTCATCACTATATCTACAAATACAACATGCCATATTATACAATACCGCATTATCTTCAACTATCCATCGTCGAAACAGACACAAACTGTACTCCATAACGCTTTACCTGTTCGGTTCTGTTCGGTTCTTTACCCAATCAATATTACTGTATGAAAATTAATTAACCGATTTGCATAATGCAATAATGAACAATAGAACACTTTTCCATGGCAGAAACGTTTCAGTCATATCTAGATTGTTTCAAAGGCAAACAGAGTAGACCCTGGCCACACGGAATCGTCTGACCTGGATGTAATCTGTTTGATGAGGCGTGTAAGGGCATTTTCCACCAGGTAAAATGTTAATTATCTATGTTAACCCCCCCCCCCCCCCCACTCCCCCGTTCAATATTCATGTAAGAAATAATGACATCATGCATATTCGTTAGCTGAAGTTTTATAATGTAAACTTTTCAAGAAAGGTTTAGCTGTAACGGTAACTGTAGAATCTGGGCCCATGCTTATAAAACTTTTAGTTGAGTCTGAGTCCGTTCTCAAGATTTTGATTGGTCAGATTTGAGTCTTTGGCTCAAATCCGACCAATCAAAAGCTTGAGAACTCAAATCTGACCAATCAAAAGCTTGAGAACGAACTCAGACTCAACTAAAAAGCTTTATAAGCATGGACCCAGATCTATATCATGCCAAAATCAAACAGAACAGATCTTGATCTAGGTCTACTCTGTTTGCGAAGGCAATTTTATGAAGGAAAGGGTTAGATCCCTTACGTGATAGCTATATAGGGAAGTTATATCGTTCGATCCTTTACTCCATAATAACACATTGTTGTCGCCTTTGCAAACAGAGTAAACGCAGATCAGAGAAAACGCATATCAGAGTAAACACAGAGATCAGAGTAAACACAGATCAGACGCATACTGTATGAACAGTCAGATCATACACTGCTGTTTTTGCTACATTGTTTACTATTTTCCATGACAATAACTCTCCTTGTAACAATATCAGAGCTACAGATAAACGTGTGTACTAAAATACTTAAATCGGCATTTCTTCACCAAACCATATAATGTGAATACTCTTCGAGACGATTCTAAAGAGTGGTCACAGTATAGGGTTTGGTGGAGAAATAAATGAGTTATTCTTGAAAATGTTTGAATTTACGCATCTTATCTTGACCTCAGTGTATGTTATAATACCATACTTAAAGTATTCAATATTCGAAATGGGTAAGAGTTTAGCATGAATATTCATGTAGCAAAGGGTTAATACTTTCCTTGAAGTTTCAATCCATCAAACTGAATGAGACAGAAGTACCTGGTGCAATCTTGATCTTAAATCATCTTCATACTAGCATTCTGGCACGATGCGCAGTTTCTATTCGTCTACCAGCTGCTTTCATTAAGCCTTTCCACGCAATGCAATAATTATTATATTTCAATACAGTATGGATCCAGATGAGACTCCGAGTAACTCATGGTCTCATTGGGATCATACCTGTTTGACACTCTGGTGCTATTTAGGACATGATGAGGAAGAACAGAATGCTTATAGTATGAAAACAGATGACATGTTCTTGAGACGAAATGTGTATTGTGTTTGAAAGGATTCCTTGTTTTTTTGCAGTTCATGTTGGGAGACTAGCTGCTAGGTAATAGTTATTTAATATACATACGCTTTCTCAAGGTTGTAGTCTTGGTAAATTATGCTCAATTACCCTCAAGAGTTGTACTTCCTTTACTTGTTCTTGGCAATCGTTAATTTGTTTACCCAATACAGTGAACACTCGAGTATCCGAACACACAAATACATACAATTATTGATATTTAACACAGGTGACAGCTTAATTCAGGATAAAAGTCATGCAGAAAGCTCCTTTATAGGAGCTTTCTGTATGAATTTCGCCCTGTATTAAGCAGCCGCCTGCTTACAAAGACATAAATTCACCTTACTAAAAGTTCGTACCCAACAAAATGTTAGTCTGCTAAAAAGAAAATAAATCAACTATTTCAACCCTTTGCAAATGGTGTAGATCAAGCTATACGGCGGTAAATTGCAGCAAGTGTTCAGAGTCTGCTCTGAGTCTAGCTGTATCATACCAAGTACTTTAATTGCCAGGGGCGTAGCGATACACACGTGCGTAACATCAACCTGAAAGGTGAACACATTATTATGGCCAAAATGGAACAAAGATCGAAGGCTAAGTGGGGTAGACATGATAAACGTTCTGTCTTGTTATGTAAGCTTTATCTCATTCCCTGATATTGACGCCTTTTGACGTCTCTGTAAAAGTCACTTTTTGAAACCATTCTGATAAATATACCATTTGCTTCTTTCCGCTTATGAATTAATAAATACCTGTTTTTACAGTTTCTGCCATGGCCAAAATCGTTCTGTGTCCCGTGTTCCTAATATAATACAACAGCACTCCTTAAAATGGACTACTTAACGAAAATACATGGATATCTTTAAAAACAAGTGGCTGCTTAATACAGGAGCTTCTTGCATAACTTTGTCCTACTTTAACCCTTTCCTCCATAAATACGCCTTTCTACGCCCCTGTAAAAACCCATTTATGAAATCATTGTGATAAATAGAGCATTGGCTCCTATAGGATCAAATGCTCTATTTATCGCAATGTTTTCAAACTACACAAATCTAATTTTTTCCTTTTCTCTAGCTAATGCTCCTTTCTGGTAGATTTGTTCAAAGTGGTTGGATCTAAATATAACCTATGGAGGAAAGGGTTAAGCTACCACCTACCACTACGACCCAAAACTAGACATTTATACACTTCTATTGGTGGTCGCATTACAGGAGTTTTACTGCATATTATTAGCGATTTTACTTGATGTGACTCAGAGTCAGTATGATAGTTATGACAGGACACACCATATGAATTATATTTACGTTACAAAGTTACGTAAGTCTTACAAAGTGTCTCTTTGATAAAGGTTGCCATATTGTCCATTAACCTTTTTTCCTGATTGCTGAACAATACATTCCATTTGTAAGCGGAGAGTCTAATGTAATAGTTCACATTTAAGTATATTTCTGATATCTTTATATTCCGGTCATGTCGAAAGCTTTTTGTAGTGGGAGAAAGGTTAAGCATGGAAAACGTTGGACTATCGATTTACTGCCAGCCTTTCCCAAAATGTTTCATGACATTTAAATTCACGAAATTGCCGTGATGAATTACAGAACATCACATGCAACCAGATGATTACAGAGATGTCAGCTGCACATAATGTTACACTTGATCCGTTAGCACATCAGCTCAATGTATTACTGAATTGTTTCTTATGGTGTGTGAACACAGGCATTGGTTTTTCCTTAGCAGAAACTTAGAATCCAATCTATATAATGGCCTAGGCAAACAGAGTAGACCCTGATATATCTCTTATTTGTTTGCAAAGGTGTCAGAAAGGCGTCTTTATCAGGTAATGTAGTAGTCCTTATATGGGGAACGAATTAACCATTTCGCTGCCAATGCCGGATCTGTGATTACCAATGCAAACAGTTTGGATCCAGATGAGACGCCGAGTAACTCGGCGTCTCATCAGGATCCAAACTGTTTGTTACTGTTACTATGGCTTTGAAACAAAAATAAAGAAAATCAAAAGAATGAAATTTTGTAGCAGACGACAAAGTTAGCAGACGACAGAGTTTGGCAACGAAAGAATTAACAACTCCGACGCAATATACAATGGTATCAATTGTTTGAAAGAAAAGAAAGCAAGATTAATCATTTTTATGCTTAACTATATACATGTACATATTTACACTTATAGACTGCTATAATTATATAGCCACAGTAAAAGCTCTCAAATCGCTTTCTGAAAGAAATGCATTGCTGGGTGTTAAGACTAATGTTAGTTTAATGCAGAGCGAAGCTTGTGCAGAAATTATAGTTGCTTTGACTTTCGTTCTTCAATAAGCTGTCATCTATTTTTTAAGACTTCTGTGTATTAATTAAGTGGTGGTTCTAGACAGGTTAAACTGTAAACACATGATTGATCTCCAGATTAAGAGTTGGTTTTTTTAGATTAACACGTCGTTGTTTCTCCATAAAAACATGGATGCGAGTATTCATTAGAATTGTCTCTTAATGAGAATTCGAATGAAATATTATCACAGCTATCAATTTTATGGAGAATCTAAGACAATGTCGGGGGTGTAGATGAGACGCATGCAGATAGATTGAAATACGGTATTTCTCCGCCAAACCTATCGTGCTGCTACTCATTAGAATCGCATCTCCGAGTAGCGACAGGGTAGCCTTTCATAGAGAAAAATATTTAGATATCTTAAACAATGCTCTTATATACACCCGTGAAATGCTGTTGGGGCAGTTTGGCCTACCAGTCATATCAGGCCCCGAGGTTATAAAACTTAAAAAGAACTCTGTGCTCAAAACTCAGTTTCTACTACAGGCTATACTTTTTACATAGCACGCTTTAACTGATTCTAGTAACCTCATTTGGACATATTTTTACAGTAAATATTATGTATGCAAAAACTGGCTATATATAAAATGTTTTCTGAAGTGTTTTCAGCTGAGAAAAATTCTGAGTTTTGAGCACAGAGTTTGTTTTAAGTTTTATAACCTCGGGCCCTGGAGTCTTTATGCATTAAACGTCAACATTTGTTTACCGTTATTCTTGCACGACTCAGAGCAGTTGTCATACAAACATTATATTATATGATTATGGTTGGCTATGATGTCGCCGTTAGTCTTCTCTGATAATGTAAGCAGACCAATAGATACGATGCGCACTTATCTATCTCTTATTTCGAAGCAAAGTTCGGGGTTTTTTTGTTTTGTTTTTTTGTGTGTGTGGGGGGGGGGGTGTATTGGAGAGGCGAATCTAACCTGAAACCTCCAAGGTGATTCTAAATATGGTAATTAATACCCCCGCAACACCTCCTTCGCTCGTGAATTTTATGAGGTGTCATGAAATTTCAGAGGAAACAAACGTAGACGTAGTTCTCTCAACATAGACATTGCAAATGCCAGGAAAGTCACCAGTCAGCCATTATGAATCCAATGGAAACACTATGATATAACACACTGTGTTTTATCATGAAAATAAACATTTGTGAAATTAAAAACGAATACATCAACATTTGTTCAATTAGGTTACTCTACAAGATTTTCCTCCAAATCAAAGGTGTCCACTCGTTTTTACATAGCCATAACAGTTTGTACATGTACTTACTTTTTCGTAAAGATTAGTCAAACGGTGTTAATGCTATTGAGCGGGAAAAGACAAACGGGACTGGACGGGATTGGACGCGATACGACACAAGAGGACGCGACGGGACGGGACATATTGCCGAGAAGAGAGGTGGGGTACCAAGTACCAACAAGATGGATTTTAGCGGGGAAATAAAACAAATGTTTTACCTACATTTCTAAATAGTCCTTAATGTAAAGGTTAAGTATGGGATTGTTAAATTTGTAAACAAAAATTATAGTATATTGTAACACGGTTAGAGTCATAGTAGAAACTGTTTAAATGAAACTCGTTTTTAACCCTTCTCTTGCTGAATTTTAAAATACATTTCTCCTTCTTTACCCATGCCCTGTTGTATAATTACATATATCTTCACTGTGTACAAGCATATCGCTTTGCAATCACTGCTCTGGAGTGCACTGGTTGAACAATCAACTTGTAAATAGTGCAGACCCTGATGAGACAGCTCCTGCAGGAGCTGTCTCATCTGGGTCTTCACTATTTACAGGTAGGTATATTGACGTGAATAGCAAGCGACGGGTTCAGAGATTTCTACATTAGTGTCGCTCTGTATTACACCATTGTCTGCTTTAACCCCTTTAACTGACAGGGGCTTCTTTTTAATGCATTTGCAAACAGAATAGTCCCAGAACAGAATGTTTTTTCTTAGCTGACTAGACTAACATGGTCTGCTATTTGCTTTTGAAATAATTATATGTCAGTTTTTGCCGTGGCAAAACATTTTTTGTTCATGTGCCGTTTTCAAAATTATCCCAAAAATTATGTATTCATAAAGTTAGTGTATTTCTTATATGAATATTCATGAGGTAATGTGGTTAAGGGTAATTATTTGACTGTTTGGATAGACCATTACGGGGTCCGAATTTATAAATCTACTGAATCTGGGTCTGAATCCGTTCTCAAAATTCTGATTGGTAATCAGGTGCTTGAAAATGATCTCAGACTAAATTAAACGCTGTATAACCTCATGCATGCAATGTGTGTCTTTGTCATTTCTCCAGCTGATATGTTCGCTTGGTCATCGTATACACTTCATTTAGCTCATCTGTACTCTACAGTCATTCAAATCACATTATTTCATAACGCATCGTTTTAGTTTTGAACCGGAGTTGTCTGATAAAATGTTTCTCATGCTATGACAAAATAGATATCAGTTACCATAAAATTAAAATGGAAAAAAGAGAAAATATTGCCTCATACCATGATTCATGTACGACTATTAGCCATGCAGGACTTTGAATCATACCAGACCATGACTAAGCTTTCACCCTGAATTCAACCATTTCCTTCATATAAAACCCGTTTTCACACACTTCCTAGTGGAACCGTCTGATCAGGTTCTGCTCTGTTTGCTAATGGAATTTGAAAGATCTGTTTCTGTACTTTTCAAAACAGCTATACTATTCAACTTTCCATATTTCATTGTAACTATTTTGTTTATGAACATTCATTAGGTATTATTAGTTATACAGTTCTTTCCCAGGGTACATGACGATTTATTCCCGGCTGAGGAAAATCATGTTGCCCGAGCCGTTAGGCGAGGGTTACATGATTTTACCAGCCGGGAATAAATCGTCATGTACCCTGGGAAAGAACTGTATAACGAATTTATTATACTGCAAAGTTTAACGGTTCGGATAATTTATATAAATCCATTTTTGCATATTTAATCACTGAACGCGATAATTCCCCTAATAGCGCCCCAATACATTATTTCTACCCGAAGGTATCCGAAGTGGTGTGCTATTGTATTTCATCGGCGTTCGTGTTATAATAGATGGATGGGCGATATAATAACTCCTCTATAAACTGTTTTATTAGTCATTCCAAACTAAAAGTGTTTTTTAATTCATTTCTGCATTTTTTTTCTTTACGTATCAATAGTTAAATATTATGAATTTTGCTATTGTTTAGCCGATTCGAGAAGTCGGTCATTTGGTTTCTGATCATCATATGTGGGGCCTGCCATGGGGAATTTCCATGTACCCTGTCAGCTCACAGGGTACATGGGCTCATGTACACGGCTAGTTAACCAATCAGAAATGAGGATTTTACTTTGCAGTATAATAATGAAATTTGGACCAAATATAAAACAGGGAAAGGGTTAACACACATCACTTTAGATGGTTGATTGGATGGTTATGTTGATTAACGACCGCTTCCGCTATGGGCTATTTGACGCCCCAGAAAAAGAAGTGGTGGGAGGGGGGCAGATACAGAGAAACCCGGGCTAGACGTATTACTCTTATTATCACTAGAGTTTCTCGTCTCTGGTTCTTTTAGATTCCCAGTGTAAAACACTGATGCATCGAACATCGGTTTATAAAGTCTCCTCCGAATGACCTGGACTTTAGATGAAGTAGGTAGACTACGTATATTGCAACCGCATTCTTTTATACCTACGAAACCCAAAGTTTTGACTTATGCGCGCTAGAATCGTCTTAAAGAGATCAATATTATTTGATATCTGAGCTAAACAACACAATACATCATCTTTCAAAATATCTTGTTTCCAATGTTCAATGATATATTTTATATTTTGTAATTCTTATAAAACTATATTCAATGTAGTATGACCTTTTATTTTCCAACTACTGGGCGCTTTCTTCGAGACATTGAATTAGAGGGTTAATTCTTTACACGCTACTGGCCAATCAGTTAACATTTGCAAACAGTTTGGATCCAAATTAGAAGAGTTGATGCCTTTTTAGGCAGTTGTCTGCTTAATGCAGGCTGAAAGTCATCCAGAAAGCTCCTTACGGGAGCTTTCTTCGTGATTTTCACCCGGCTATAAGCTGCCACCTCTCTTAAAGACCGATACTGATGTTTGTTTTAGTTTTCGGGAGTTTACTGTAGTTTACATTAGGAATTCGTAGCAGAAGACATTTGTTGCAGACGACACTCCATTGGCGTACAAAGAGATTAACTGACGAACTTATAGAGACATTGGCGTTGAAATATAACCCAGAACAAAAAACAAACTGACACTATTTTTTTTAAATACAATGTACCAATATCGACATTTCTCCACATAACCATATTTTGTTGTTGTCGCAGAGGCAATGCGATTCTAAAGAGTGGTCACAACATAAGGATTGGTTGAGAAATAAATAAGCTGTTCCAGAAATGAAGGACCTATTCAAGGTTTTGTTTGCACATATTATCTGTGCTTCAGTTATAACAATTTGCCAAGGTTACAATATATTTGCCCCATGGTGCATTGTTGCAATAATGTTCTATAGGATTGTTTTCGTCTGCCATATTGTTGTCTGCTGCATTTTCCACAGTAAACAGTTTTTCAAGATTTCTTGATTTGGATAGAAACTGTTTACATACGTATCAAGATTTGGTCACATGTGATAAGATTTCGACTCCCCTAAAATGCATGCATGTAGTGATATTTTCCAATGTCAAAAATAACAAAATAACCTATTTATCAAACAAATGCAACGTATCCGAAATGTTAGTCTACAAAATAATGAACCTAGTCTACAAAATAATGAACCTATCAGACATTCTCGTTACATAAAAGTTTCGATCAAAGCTACCAAATATTGCAAGATCAGCTAAATGTCTATTAGCCTCTGCCTATATCAGTGCCATCATTGATACCAGCCATTTGTTTTATGCATTATTGATAAGGGTTGTTGTGATAACATCTCGTGCTCACGCTACAAGTCGTCCTATTGGCGCAATGGCGACATGTCTAAGGTCCATTACAGGTCTCTTGGCAAGTGCTTTATCCAACCATGTTTTTTCCGTTTTCTGTTATCCTTTGTACAATGGTTTACAATAGAGACCATTTTTAAACATTTTCCTCCATAATTACGCCTTTCTACGCCTCTGTAAAAGTCTCTTTATGAAACCATTGTGATAAATAGAGCATTTGCTCCTATAGGAGCAAATGCTCTATTTATCACAATGGTCTCAAAACTACACAATTCTAAACTTTTCCTTTTCTCTAGTAAATGCTTCTTTTCGGTAGATTGATTCAAAGAGGCTGTGTCTAGAAATAGCCTATGGAGGAAAAACTGCTCTCTTGTAGTAGTTGTCTGATCAGGGTCTAGTAGCCGTCTGATTAGAGTCTAGTAGCCGTCTGATCAGGGTCTAGTAGCCGTCTGATCAGGGTCCACTCTTGTTGGTTCTAGAATTGTAATTGTCTGCTTTTACTGTTTCCGTCATGGCATAAAGCTATAAAGTAAGCTATTTAATCTTTGATGTCACTATTTCTTATGAATATCTATATAAGAAATGGTTTGACCTTTACAAAATAGTCGTAATTTCAAGTGTCAAACAGAAAAACCAACCCCCATTTTAAAAAACAAACACATGTTCTATTTCTCACACTGTCAAAGTACTATATAAAGTATATCTTGATGCGGTACCGAATTTCTCGAGGTATCAGTTTCAGTCAATGTGTTTGCAAAATACTTCACCTATGAAGTATTATACGATGCACGTGTCCTAAATTATTCCTAAATAAGCAATGTTGTATTTATTGTAGAGTGTTCATATTTTGGTTTTGAACCCCTATGTTTGGGTGAAGGGAGCCCATGCACCTCAGCGCTCGGGTTCCAGTTGATCTCGAAGATTCAGCAGATAATAGTAAACGATAAACAGCCTTTTAATCATTTGCTGCATAAATACGCCTTTACATGCCTTTGCAAACAGAGAAGACCCACATCTGAGGGCTCCTATAGGAGCCTCCTGAATAGGGTCTTTTGATATTATATATACTACTGGTTCTGTCACGATAAATAATTATTTTGTTCATAATGACATTATAAAAAGTGATTTGATATTCACGATGCCATTATTTCTTGTCTTAATATTCATTGTGTAAATGGTTACTCCTAAAATTATTCACGCGTCCCCATAATTGGTGTACGACTGAAACAATACAACGATGATCAAACAGTACGATCGAACGAGAATCACCTTGTTAGAACATGTTATTGTCCTGCTTCGAATACCCTAAACCTGGATCAAAAGGCATTTTCAAAGATTTAACTGATATCCATTCAATAAACATCATGCTGATTCAAACACAAATGTGGGGCGATTTTGTTTGTATAAATTGTGTCATAAATGATTAAAAAGTAAAACGGATTTCGCGGAAATAGTTGTTTTTGAACTATGAGACAAATGGCGTCGATATTGACGTCCCATTTGGGACGGGTCGTTAGCGGTTGTGGTCGTTTATTTAAATGGAGAGGCACCGTGCCCTCTCTCCATATGCTAATTATTGTTGGCCTAGTGCTGGCCTTATTGCTAGTCTTAATGTTGGCCTTTTGGTTGACCTTATTGTTGGCATAGTGTTGACCTTATGGTGTTGACCCTATTGTTTGGTTATGTTTGATCGTATTATTAGCATTAGTGTTGGTATATTGCTGGCCTATTGATAGCCTTATTATATGTCTAAGGCATTGTTTGTATATTGTTTGCGGTATGTAAGCCTTTTAATTTTAGTCTTCTAAAGAAGGGAGGCTATATTGGAATCGTGCATGTCCGTGTGTTATTCCCCTTAGTTACTTTTCAGAAGCAAGTTTTTGTCCGGACCATAACTTGTCAAGTATTTTAGGCACTACTGTGAAACTTTATATATAGATAGAGGGTGATCAGAGGATGTGCAGTCAACAAGGGATGTAACTCTTAATTATTCCCCTTAGTTACTTTGCAGAAGCAATTTTTGCCCGGAGCATAACTTGTCAAGTATTGTATGCACAACTGTGAAATATTATATATTATTGAGGATGATGAGAGGATGTGCAGCCAACAAGGGCTGTAACTCTAAATATATTTAATTGAGGGAGTTATTCCACTTTGTTACTTTTCATAAGCAATTTAAGTAGATGAAAGGATTACTGAGCTATTGCCTCTTGTACTGAAGTCAATGAATATTGCGACAAGGTGACGGGTTGGGGTATTGATCACCTTTAGTGATAACTCTAGTTGGCCTTATTGTTGGTCATATATTTGGCGTTATGTATACCTACTGTTGGTCGTGTTGTTGACCGTATTGCTGGCCGTATTGTCGGTCTCTATTTGGCCTTATTGTTGATAGATAGTTGGTCTTATCTTTGGATTATTGTTCGCCTTATTTTTTGTCTTATTTTTGGAGTATTGTTGACCTTATTGGTGGCCTATTGTTGACTTTATTGATGAACTTTTGGTTGGGCTATTGTTAGCCTGATGGTTCGACCATTGTTGGGCTTATGGTTGAACTAATTTCGGCCTCATTGTTGGCCGCCATATTGTTCGTATTTTGTTGGTCTAATTGTTCACCTTATTGTTGGCTGCATTGTTGAACTATCGTTCGCCTTAGAAATTGTCTTGTTTTGGCCTTAAATTGGTCGTATTGTTGGCCTATTGCAAAATGTATTATGTTGGTTGGTGATATTGATGTGTTGTATGTAGGAACCATGGAGAGTCCCGTCATTGTATTGAATCGCATATTATATCCTATATTAGTTACATGTCTCCAAGTAAGACGGGATGTCGAGCCGTTTTACAATATTGTTTTTTTCTTCACCATACCTATAGCTTGACTGCTCATTAGGTACGCCTCTTCATGACGGCTCTAATGCGTAGTCACGACTTATGGCTTGACAGCGCTATGGGACTTTTGCATGTGAAATGTTCCTTATCGAGTGCTCAGTGTGGCTTTATGTAAATTGGGCTTTAAATGTCCACAATAAAAATGAAATTGGGCTCTGACATGAAGCAGAACAGAGATAAAAGTTTAGATGCAAATTTGCAGATTTTCATGCACAAATACTGATCAAAGTGCATCGACATCGAATGAAGAATCCAAACTGAGTAAAGTACATCGGCAAAACACAAAGTTGTCTGACTGAACTAGGAACATCGACATAACACTGTTATTAATAGTAAGTACCGAGACCGAGAAAAACGCATCGACATAACACAAAGTACACAGGCAGAGCAAAAACGAAGCCTACATAACACAATATACTCAGACTGAGAAAAGTACATCGACATCAAACGAATTGCTAATACCTGAGACGAATGCATCAGCATAACACAAAGTTCTCAGATTGAGTAAAGTACTTCGACATAGCACAACATGCTAAGACTGAGTGAAATGCCCAGATTCAGCAAAGTACATCCACTTAACACGGAGTGCTCAAACTGAGTAAAGTGCATCGACATACATAGTACGAAGTACTTAGACTGAGCAAAGTGCATCGACATACATAGTACGAAGTGCTTAGGCTGGGCAAAGTACATCGACATAACACGAAGTGCTCAAACTGAACAACGTACGTTGATATAACACGAAGTGCTATAAACTGAGCTAAGAACTCGATATCATTCGAAGTGCTCAGATGCATGCTACCATTTATGCCCTAATGGTACTTGATACTCTTTTACTTCAGTGAAATACTTTTTCAACCCTTTGCAACAGAGAAGACCTAGTTCAGACGGCTCCTATAGACGTCGTGTGATCAGGGTCGTCCATGTCCTCCTAACAAACAATGATGCAGTTTCTGCCAGGGTATAATATTCCCCAGTTGAATATGTCATTAGAACATTGCAGCTGATGACTATAGAAAAAACCTTTAAACCGGACGTTAAATTCAGTATAAATATCGGTCTTGGTGACAGATGGCAGATTAATGCAGGGTGAAAGTCATGCAGAAAGCTCCTAGGAGCTTTTTGCATGACTTTCATCTTGCAGTAAGGAGATATCTAAATTATTCTTCTCTACTAGAATTCCGGTTCAGATGGGGTTTGTATTCATTATATCAATTTTCTTACAAAATGATCATGACGGAAAGTGTTAAATATTACAACGCCTGAATCCAGACAACTGTTTTAGTTTTGAAGATTAAAAAAATTAGTGTGTGTTTTATATAAGAAAGAATTGTTCCGGATTAGGCTGTAATTCATAGGTAAGGACTGAAAGCTAGTTTGTATACAGTAGTACCTGTCTTAAGCGGCCATTCATTTATTGAACATAGGATTCTTAAAGAACAGGTAGTTGCTTAATGCTGGACAAAAGTATTGCAAAAGCTCCTATAGGAACTTTCTGCATTACGTTAACCTGTATTAAGCTACCACCACCTGCCTTACAGACCAATAATTAGACCTCTTTTTGATGACTGTTTAAGACAGGTTCTACTGTACAGCTGATCTTATAGTATGTACACATTATTATATTTTATTATACCCCACTTGCGTGTATGTCTAAGTTATATTACAGTAAAACTGAACAGATAACAATTTAAACTGTCTCACTCTGGGAATACCGTCTCATTGTTCTGATGACCGTTCCTCCCTCTAGATGGCTCTGTACTTCTGAGTGGCGATATATAGTCGTATATGGGACGACGGTACATATCTTCAAATAAATATGGACAACTCATGAAACTCCGTGACAAAGATAATAATTACTCGTCCCACAGTCGAAGATACCTATACTGTGACCACTCTTTAGGGTCGCTTCATCGAGACGATTCTTAAGAGAGGTCACAGTATAGGGTTTGGTGGAGAAATAAAGGAGATATTCTTGAAGTTCTTGAAAAGGTTGAAATTCGCGCATCTTATCAGAACCTCTGTTTTGTAATGAAAAACTGCATCGGTCATTGATTGTGACATGCATTTCGCTGCCAGTGCACGTTGCACCAGAGATACTCCATCGTATACTCGGGCTCTATGCCAGAGTCTATCATAGTTAAATCTGTTTTGCGCGACCGTTTATGGAATAACCATAGAAGTTTTAAAGGCATGTGACTGCTTAATGCAATATAACAGTAATGAAGGAAACTCTCCAAGGGACGTTTGCATTTCGGTCTAGCTATATCAGCCCCTTATCTGCTTTTTGCACCCGTGCAAACATGGTAGACCCAGATCAGACGGCCCCTGCAGGAGCCATCTGAACTATCAGGGTCTGCTCTGTATTCTTATAGAATAATAAAATTATGTAGATATTATTCAACAGCTTTAGCCATGGCGAAAACATCTCGTGTTCATGATTATAAAATCCAGTTATTAAGTACTCATACATGCACAATTTATTACAGACATATACATGAGGGAAGGGATTAAGCTTCAAACATGCACTTACACTTCATTTTTATACGCTCGTCTTCAGACGGGACGTATGCCGTGGCGCTGTGCGTTCGTCAGTCTGTCTGTCCGCCCGCCTGTTCTTCCGTGGACTTTTGCTTGTCCGCTCTCTTACTCAAACAAATGCAATCCAATCCTTTTCAAATTCTGTCAGCATGTATATTACCATAATAATTTCTCAGTCAAGTTTGATAACCAGTAAGGTTGCCCCCAGACACTCCAGAATTATTTCCCTTACTTTCTGAATTTCTGTGAGTTGTTGCTTGTCCGCTTTCTAACTCAAACAAATGCAATCCAATCCGTTTCAAATTTTGTCAGAAAGTACAATACCATAATGTCTCAGTCCACTTCGATAACCAGCAAAATTGCCTCAGACACTCCAGAATTATCTTCCCTTACTTTATGAATGTTCGTGAATGTTTTCTTGTCCGCTCTTTAACTCAAACAAATGTTATCCAATCTTTTCAAATTTTGTCAGCATGTATATTACCATACTGTGCCAGACATTCGAGAATTATCCCCCTTACTTTATGAATGTCCGTGATTTTTTGCTTGTCCGCTCTCTAACTCAAACAAAGTTAATCTAATCCTTGGTCAATATGAACATTGCCATAATGTCTCAGTCAAGTTAGATAGCCAGCAAGATTGTATCTGATACTCAAGAATTATCTCCCCTTATCTTATGAATTTCGGTGAAGTTTTGCTTCGATAAATAGCAAGATTGCCATTGACACTCCACAATTATCTCCCCTTACTTTTTACCACCAGATATGTATTAATGGCCTTTCAACGTCCAGATATTTGACGGGCGTATTTTGTGACAATTTGGCACTCTTGTTAATTTTGGCTAAACCCTTTAATGACATAATGAATAATAAGTAGATGACCTTTTATAATGGCGTATGAACACAGCAGTTTTGCCATGGCACAAACTATAGAATCATGTCTATATTATTCCATTATCAAACAGAGCAGACCCTGATTGAACGGCCCCTGCAGGAGCCATCTGATCTGGGTCTACTCTGTTTTCAAAAGGGTAGAAATACGTTCCACTGTATATTGGTGGAACTTTATGTGCATGTACTTTACATCAGCATAACGTGTCCGAATTGTTTCCAAGTTAGTTTCTTGGTTCACCAGAGCTGGCATCTAGCTTATCACTGATTATTCTCATGTATTGTTCTGACCTGGTTGTTTCTGATTTGTAAATAGTTTCTTTTTAAACATGGCTATAGTTAAGATGTGTACTGATATGTCGGTATCTTATTTCTCCAAACCCTATGTTGCGGCTACTCATTAGGCTATGCTGTGTTTGCTAATGGGATTTGATACATCTGTAAAATAACTACAATGTTCCATTTTTTATTTTTTATAACTATTCTGTGCATAAGTATTTAATATTGAAAGATGGAATACATATAGAACAGGGAAAGGGTTAATCGTATTTCAGGAGCCGGTGTTATGCCTCTTTAATCTCATTTCGATTAAGTTTACCTCAAACCCCGTGAATAACCCAAACCTCCTACAGTCTATTAGAAACAGGATAAGTCTACAAGGATCCTGGTATGTCTACCAAGGCTTCACTAGTACAGTAAACCCCCGCTAAACCGGGCGTTATGTTTAGCTTATATATTGATTTTGGAAACAAGTGGCAGCTTAAAGCAGGGTGAACGTCATGCAGAAAGCTCCTCTAGGAGCTTTCTGCATGACTTTCACCCTGCATTAAGCAGCCACCTGCCTAAAAGTATCTAAAGTATTCTCTATTAGTAATCTAGTTTAATGTTTTTTACTGTACAAGAAAGTTTACTCAAAGATATGAATAGATAACTTTTCAACAGATCGTTGAAGGAGCGACTTTCCACAACGTCGTTAGAGTCTAAATGGAGACTGTTTCTTTTCTTCTAGTCTATGTTTTTCCACTGCCTCCGAAGTTGAGTTATTTTACCCATTTGCATACACTTACAGTTCTAGACAGAAGATAGTGAAAAGCACACTGAATAATGCATACCTATCAGCTGTGGGCAAACAAACTGAGATATACACACTCATGTTAGGTTCATTAGGGCTAGACAACAAATCTACTGATAATGTACGCAACCACATCTCGGATAAATCAACCACTATTTTTGTTATGGAAAACCCTTTCTCATAGAATACGTAAACGACATTCAGAAGACCTTCGTGAACCTCTAAGATAACAAACAAACATGTCTTTGCAGACAGAGTAGAGCTAGATCATACCCTGTAAGGTCCACTGATCAGGGTCCACCCTGTTTACCTCAGACATAATGTAGACTATATAGATCTGATTCTACTTTCTGATTCCATTTTCAAATAATCATGTGCTCATATGTCATAAAAATGGAAAATGATACAAATAGCTCCCTACTATTATAGCCGAAATTAGCTCGCATTCTAGCGTGCAGCAGTTAAAGAATAACTTACAACAGAAATTATCATAAGTCCTTATATAAAACAATCGCTACCAGTCACAGTTTAACCCTTCCCCTGTTCTATTTTTTATTCCAAATGTCAATATCTAATATTCATGAAGAAAATGGCTATAAAGAAATATGGAAGGTGGACTATTGTAGCCATTTAATCAGGTCCTGCACAGTACGCGTTTTACCAGGCTCTCTACAGTCCGTGTTTCATCAGACTCTACACAGTTCGTGTTTTATCAGACTCTACACAGCACGTGTTTTATCAGACTCTACACAACACGTTTTATCAGACTCTACACAGCACGTGTTTTATCAGACTCTACACAGCACGTGTTTTACCAGGCTGTATACATCCCGTGTTTTATCAGACTCTACACAGAACGTGTTTTATCAGGCTCTACACAGCTCGTTACAGGTCATAATTGATAAATCTTATTCGCCGTGGATACAGGGTAGACTTCGATTACACATCGCGTCCCACAATGCAGCGACTTATCTGGGTTTATATTGATTGTTGTCCTGTTCTCAATGGCGTGACCTGAAATAATCAATTTCTGATATACGAAATGCAGTCCTAATTTTCAAATCTATGGATTTCACGTCTTGTAACGCACTACAGACTACGTACCAAAGATTTTGTCTTCATTTACATGTAAGAGTTATTTGTCAAGTGTTCAATGTGCATTTCTTTAGAGCTTACCAACAATCTACTTAACCCTTTACCTCATATTGACGACTTTTGACGACTCTGTAGAAGTCACTTTATGAAACCATTGTGATAAATAGAGCATTTGCTCCTATAGGAGCAAATGCTCTATTTATCACAATGGTTTCAAACTACAAAATTCTAAAAAAAATCCTTTTCTCTAGTTAATGATCCTTTTCGATAGATTTATTCAGAGGTTGTATCTAAAAATAGCCTATAAGGTAAAGGGTTAACCCATTGCCTTTTACTTTATGAATATTCATGTTACAATGAATTACTGTACAAACATTAATTAAGCGAATTGTTACTGTGTCACATGAATAAGTAAGTATATGGGCCTGAAAAATAGTATAGACTCAGAACTATAGAGAACTACAGTATACAGGACAGGTCAATGTCTGACAGGTTCTATACAAAATGCCTAAGCTGAGTCTACTGCAAAACAATGCGTATGCATGTATATGGAGTGAAGGCCTAATCTCATGCATTCCATATATGACACTGGAAAACTTACCCAAACTGAAAGTGTACCTGTCCCTGTGATGCATGAGGGTTTCCTACAAAGTATTTTGTATACTCTAGGATCCCTCTGATCTGGGTATACACTGTCTATCGTTAAGCCGTGTATGAGATAATGAGAATTAATCAGTTAAACAATAAACTGAATTTAGTTTAACGGTCGCACTAAAATTCAGAATTGATCTTTGGTCGTCATTTTCCAGACTCACAATAATACACGCGAGAGATTTTCCGTCAAATTATTTGAATTCTCCAGAATTTGGTCTTCTTCAAGCAATATTCGCCGAAGCTTCGCATTTAAATTTCATCTTTGCATACAAATATCCCAATACATACAATTATAATTGGCGCACTGAAAACTAAATTGCACGGAGTCGTTCCAATAGCTTTTATTGCAAGTATTTTATTTGGAATGCACAAATAGCTGTGTGTTTTATGACCTCCTTGTAAACAGAACCTCTCTTTATTGTGATAATCCTCATCATACTAAGCGCTCTCTAGCTCGCATTTGCAAACAGCTTGGATCCAGATAAAATGCAGAGAAAATCGGCATGTCAACAGGGTCAAAGCTATTTGATACTCAGCCAGGAGTTTGTTAAAAAGCTTAAACGAAATATCATTAAGTAAAAACTGCAGCAGATCAGAAATTAAGCAGATGTCATTTTTACGACAGAATAAATGATCAAAAGAGCATTGCACAGAGGTTCAGATATGCGTAAATTAAAACATTTTTATGCCCCCGTTCCGACAGTCAGGGGGGGCATTATGTGTTGCACCTGTCCGTCCGTATGTCCGTCTGTCTGTCCGTCTGTCCGTGCGTGCGTCACGCTTTGATATAACGTGTTATATGTCAGTAATTTCTACACTTATACACATGAAACCTCACACGCACATCAATCACCATCGGTGCTATCATTCGACACACAACCCATGCTGCCCGCAAGCCCAAGATCAAGATCAAATGACTTCGAAATTTTAGGTGCAGTTGGTTGTCACATTTACGTGCAGTTGGTTGTCGCATTTTTTAATTGTCTTATATCTCCCTTACCACTGTAGCTATTTGCATGGAATTGCATATACACATTAAACACCATCCATATTTTCATTGTGCTCCCAACCCAGGTTGCCCGCAAGCCGAAGGTCAAGGTCAAATTACTTGGAAAGTTTATGTGCAGTTGGTTGTCACAGTTTTTCATCATCTTATATCTCCCTAACCTTTGTAGCTATTCGCATGGAAGTGCATATATACATTAAATACCATCTATACTTTCATTGCATACCCAACTCATGCTGCCCGCAAGCCCAATGTCAAGGTCAAATGACTTAGGAATTACTTGGAATATTTACTTGCTGCAGTTGGTGGTCACATTTACATGCAGTTGCTTGTCACAATTTTTTCGCCGTCTTATATCTCCTTAACCACTGTAGCTATTTGCATGGAATTGCATATACACATTGAATACCATCTATACGTTCATTGCACACCGAACCCATGCTGCCAGATAGCCCACTTTCAAGATCAAATGACTTAGGAATTTTACGTGCAGTTGGTTGTCACAGTTCTTTCGTCGTCTTATATCTCACTAACCGCTATATAGCTATTGGCATGGAATTGCATATACATATTAAACACCATCCATACTTTCTTTTCGCACCCAGCCCATGCTGTCCGCAAGCCCAAGGTCAAATGACTTAGAAATTGTACGTGCATCTAGGAAAGCACCACCACGGGGGCATCGCCATGTCTTACAGACACAATTTTCTAGTAAATAATAACTTCTTTATTTCTCCACTAAACTTTTTGTTGTGACCACTCTTCAGAATCGCCTCTTTGAGACGATTCTTAAGTGTGGTCACAGCCTAGGGTTTGGTGGGGAAATTACAATTATTTGAATACGCACCTTTATCTGTTTTCCTGATTGAAGTACCAGGATAAGAACATTTATTCAGATGACATGCCGTTGTATATTATCAATGTGCAAACTATTCATCCCCAACGTATGTTAAGGTGCTGTGTCTTTAATGATTTGTTTTGAAAGTCTGTAATGGAACACAGTTGGAGTTTGTTGAACGGCAAGTAGCAGTGTGTGGAATATATTTAAAATATCAATTAACGAATTAACACTTTAATCTGCGAACATTTGATGTTGAAGTATCAATGTCGCCGATGTTATCCGCCCGCGTTTTAGACACAATTCGTTATGTTTTAGTTCTGTATCAATCTAAATAACGGAGTTTCGACTCGTTACTGCTGGGTCCGTGTTTGTTCGCAGCAATAATATTTTGTTCTAGACCAAGACATTATGAATGGCGGTGTAGAACCATTATTATTGATTACTAAATTCGATATCTCGAACTTCAAGGGACCATACAAATTACCGAGATAACAGCGGCTCGCTCGAGTCATCCGCTTTCTAATCTGAACAAGAACTCCAGTTTACAGCTTAATGCAGGTCTAAAGCAATGTTGAAAGCTTCTGTAGGAGCTTTCAGCATTACTTTCGATCTGCATTAAGATGTAACGTGTGTTCCTAGATATGCAGAGTGATACATTTTAGAACAATTCTGCATTGTTATATTTGGAAGACCTAACTTTTACTTCGAGTTATGCCGAAGTTCGATTTATCCGAGTTCGAGATATCGAAGTTCAGCTGTAAGTTGTTCGGTAAAATCTTCATAAAATGGTTTATTTCAATAGTCACGAGATATTTTCATACTCGCGTAATTTATTGACATACTGGTTCTACAATACAGTAACCCCTTTATAAAGCGATAACATGTTGCATCATCACGAATATCTTTAACCCATTCACTCATATTAACGCCTTTGGACGTCTCTGTATACGTTATTGTTTGAAACAATTGTGATAAATAGAGCCTTTGCTCCTTAGGAGCAAATTCTCTATTTATCACAATGGTTTCAAACTACACATTTTAAAAAAATCCTTTATTCTAGTAAATGCTCCTTTTCAGTAGATTTATTTAAAAAACAAAATGGATCTAAAAATAGCTTATGAGGGAATTGATTAAAAGCTGATGGCTGATGTAATGTTACTGCTTCTCCGAGGCGAGCACAATGAGTACCAACAATACAGAATTTGACTGAGATATAAGAACGTTATGTAGACCAGTTCTTTTATGTTTCTATGGTATTAGGTATTGGTATCTAAGAAACGGACTAATTTCCGTGAACAAAAGTCTAGAAGATGCCATTCCGCAATGCGCTTGATGACTCAGACAGCCGACGTCATACCTACAATTCGGGGCGTCAGGTTTCCTTCACGCCTCACAACCGATAGACTGATTAAAGAGGCGAAACAGACAAGCAATACAAGTTTGTATGATACATAATTAATGAATTGATTTCACAACATTTTTTACCAGACAGTATCGCCTGAAAGAAGTGACTTCGTCTACTTCTGTGGGCGAATGTATTTATGCACGTACCTATAGACATGCCAATGGCGCATGCTTACATGTTTACCATGTTTGGTGACCCAAGGGAACACAGAAATGGTTCATATAATTCCAATCCCACCCACGACTCTCTATGAGTCCAAGTTGGCATATACATACAATAAACAAACAAACCAAACCTACATTATTTGTACTCATTAGAATTGCCTCTTTCTAAAGGCAATACATTTCTTCTCCTCAGTCCTATAGTGCTGACTTGCATTTTGTTTTGTCTAAAGCTATCAGAAGTGTTGGAACAGATCATCTTCAGTGACAGAGGTCCAGATAAGATCTTTAAATAATTCCAAGAATAACTCCTTTGTTTCTCCACCAAACCCTACACGGTGACCACTCTTTAGAATCGTCTCTTCGAGACGATTCTTAAGAGTGGTCACGGTATAGGATTTGGTGGAGAAATGACGATTTTAGTATTTGAGAACTATCTTTATCAGCAGATCTGAGAGTATACATAAGTCTATAGATTATAACCATTTTGAAAGTAAATATATCGACAGGCCCAGTACCATTTGAAAATCGGTGTCCTTTTCTAGTACACCAGTTAATAATTCGTCTTGGTAAAACTGTGTGCATTACTATATTGTAAAACCCCTCTAAAACGATATTCTAGTAGAGAGAATAATTTAGATACTTTTAAGCAGGTGGTTGCCTAATGCAGGATGAAACGCATGCAAAAGCTCATAGAAGGACTTAGAGTTCTCTTTAGGTGATGTTGTACAATACATCAATACGTTATCTGATGTAACCACCTTTTGAATCATTTAGCAAAAGGGGAAGAACCATATCCTGTAGCCGCCATCTGATCTGGGTATGCTCTGTTCGCTTATAGAATATCTTATTCTGAACCTATACTATTTGTCATAGCAATGCATGCAATTTTGATAAATCTAATTATAATGACATTAATTTTGTTAATTCGTATTTATAATGGGTACATCTAGCATGAACATTCATGGGGTAAAATGAATGTACAGTAAAACCTCTCTATAACGACCACTAATTGTGTTAATTAATTGGTATTTTGGGCAGGTGGTTGCTTAAAGCAAGGTGAAAGTAAAACAGAACGCTCCTAAAGGAGCGTTCTGTTTTACTTTCACCTTGCTTTAAGCAGTCATCTGCCTTTAACATAAAATACTTGATGTAATTTAGTAGTCGTTATAGAGAGGTTTTACTGTATATAAACGGGGGACACGGAAATATTGCACACCATATAAGGCCTTTGACCTCTGGTCATACACTTTCGTTAGGAAACGCGGCAAATGGCTTTAACTCTTTCACTTATATAAACGCATTTTCACTGTTTGCCTTTTAAAATTAAAACTGATCTGACTCTACAGTGTCTGCCAATACCAACCAATGATATGTTTATTCCATTAAAAATCGGTTTATAAATATTCGTGATGATTTCTTACGTAACTGTTCCAACAGGGAAAGGGTTAACATACCAATACGTGACTGGTTTAATTACAGTTCAACTAAGTGTGTACTAATATAGGCAAATATGTCAAAACAAGTCCAGTAAAGTCCCTCTAGTACTACCGCTCAACAGATATCTAGTTTGGGATGGAACTTTGATACAGGTGATAGCGTAATGGAGGACAAAAGTTATGCAGAAAGTTCCTATATATGAACTTTTTTCATTACGCTTGTCCTGCGTTATGCAACTATCTGTTTTTAAAGTGTCCTGTGTGAATAAATAACATGGTCACTTTAGTCAGGTTCTATTGTATCACTTAACTCATTAATACATTAAGCAATACCACTCCCATAGTTTATAGCATCTAAATGAGGTCAGCGCCTCTTTAATGTTCCGTTCCCATTCAGCATTTATTCTCTCACGACCTGCACAAAAATGTCAAACGATCAGCACTGTTTTATGACGATACAATGTATTTGTTCCATGCACTGGGGATATTACATGTAACGCAGTAAAATCCGTCTTAACTCATTACCTCATAGGCTATTTTAGATACAACCTCTTTGAATAAATCTACCAAAACGGAGCATTAATTAGAGAAAAGGAATATTTTAATAATATTGTAGTTTGAAACCATTGTGATAAATAGAGCATTTGCTCCTATAGGAGCAAATGCTCTATGTTCCTTATACTAACTGCCCTCAGTATGCGGACAGACACCCTTGACCCTTCATCTATGGATAGTCATGTAAGAAATAATTACACCATGAATATTGATTAGATTAAATGTTATCAGCCCAAGGACACGGGAAGTTTTGGCCATGGTAGAAACTGTAGAATCATATCTATATCATAGCATAAACAAACATAGCAGACTGATCAGAAGGCCTCTATAGATCTGGGTCGATTCTATTTGCAAAAGCATAGAAAGGCGTATTTATTGAGTAATAGGTTAAGCAAATAGGGCATATCAAAATGAAACGTCTCCTGAATGAGCAGTCTATAGCATTATTCAGCATTACAAGTACAGTAGAACCCCGCTAATGCGACCACTTAATGCGACCACTTAAACAAACATGGCTGTTTTCATAAGCAGGTGGTTGCTTAATGCAGGACGAAAGTTATGCAGAAAGCTCCTATAGGAGCTTTCTGCTTAACTTTCGTCCTGCATTAAGCAACCACCTGCCCTTGCCACTGTGAATTATGCCCCGTTTTGGTGGTCGCATTAGCGGGGTTTTACTGTACTGTAATACCAAGTGTATATGGAAACAAATTAGCTCGATGTGGACATGACAATAGCCAGTAAACCATGATGTCTTAGACGCCATGTTTAAATAGGTCTAAACCGTTGGTGATCTGTGTAGATGCAGACTAGCATTCACGCAGCGACGGATCTGGTTCTACACTGTCTGAAATAAGCAAATCCTTGCTCGTGGCGTGTTGTATTTTGTTTATCACTGGAACGACGTCATAAAAAGCATTGCTTATGAGTAAACCCTCATTAAGGCAACTTTTAATAAGAAGTTAAAGTTAACATTAACACTTTCCCTGATAGAAAAGCATTTTCTCGTCTTTGCGAACAGAGTAGGTCAATATTAGATGCAGGAGCCGTCTGATCAAGGTCTGTTCTGTTTGCTGAAATAATAATATTGGTCTGATTCTACAGTCTTTGCTATAGGTAAAATGTTTTCTTAATTGTGTATTACAAACCTACAGCTAATAAATACCAATGATATCAGGTAAAGGGTTAAGGCGCATATATTTGATCTACTGAATAAACCAGGTTTTATTGTATTCACCCGTTGAAAGTCATTTAGAAAAGGTCAGTCATTACTGAAATTATGGCTTGTGTTTTTTCAACAGTCCTTAAAAGGCAACTGTACTGTTAAAGTCCACATTATAAAATATTCATGTTTTTTGTTTTTTTTGGATTCCTACTTGATGACCCAGGGAGTGGCTTTATGTTTGTCATGGGTATCTCGGTACTGATACGATCTACTGTTATCCGTAGAGCTGCTCTGCTGACAGTTATGGCCAGTGTATTCTATTGAATCCGTTTATAGTGAACCCCCTCTTAAACAAAACTATAATAAGGAAGATTTTACGTATTGTTTAGACAGGTGGTTGTTCAATGAAGGATGAAAGTCATGCAGAAATCTCCTTTTCTGCATGAAATGCATCCTGCATTAAGCTACCGTCTGTCTTAAAGATCGCCATTGAAACGTCCGGTTTAGAGGGTTTTAGTGTATACCGTATGTCTGTCCCCAAACTGGTGCATGTGAAAACAATGTAGATCTCTTCTTCGAGTCTATATTTCAAATTCTAAATTTGTACATAGGCCTATATTAGAGCCTACTGGAATCAGTCACCTTGTGAATAAATGCCTCCAGTATTCTGTAACGCATTCCCTCCTAGACCGTGTTTAGACCAAACCTATTTTGAATAAATATACCGAAAAGGAGCATTTACTAGAGAACACAAATGCTTTAAAATTGTGCAGTTTTGAAACCATTGTGATAAATAGAGCATTTGCTCATATGTAGCTAATGCTGTATTTATCACAATGGTTTCAAAATTGAATTTTACAAATGCGTCAAAAAGCATCAGTAGGAGCTAATGGGTTAAGGTACCATAATTATGTCTTCAGAATAGAAAACCTGTAAAACTGTATATAGTGGTCTCCTTAGAGAGGTTAAATACTGTATAACTCAGAGTCTTTGAGTTACTGTTTTGTTGTTCATTGATTAACACTTTACCTGGTGAATATTCGTGCAAGTAGCAAAATACGTATTAAATGATATCTGTACTATTTAAGGAAACAGGACAGACGTTGATCAGACGAGTTCAACAGGGGCTGTCTGATCAGGGGCTAGTCTGTTTGCTGAGGGAGTTATACAGATTGACACTATTGATTTTCGGGGCCTTTGTCAATAAGCCATTCATTTAATCAATATTTAAATCTATTTGATTAATATTTATAGGGCAATTACTTCTACATAAACTTTCTATACATAGTCTTTACCCTTTCCCTGTTCTAAGTTTATTCCAAATTTCAATACCTACTGAATATTCAAGGACTAAATAGTTGTAATGAAAAATGAAATATGGAACATTGCAGCCATTTAAGAAAGTAAAAAAACCATTTTGTTTTCAAAATCCATTGACAAACAGAGCAGACCTTGACCAGACGGTTCCTCTAGGACCGTCTGATGTGGGTCTACTCTGTTTGCAAATACGTGAAAACACGTTTATATGAAGGAAATGGTTAATCGGTTCTTAGAGAAAAAATGTTTCACTTAGATTTCCAAAGTACAACTATTATCTACAACCCTGGTCGCCATGCAAATGAATAACGACATGTAGATAATTATTCTCTAAGCGTAGTGTCTCACAGTGACCCTAAGTTGACCTTTATCATCCTGATAAAAGATGTCTGCTAAAAGTCTGATCTGTTGCATTTTTACTTACTTCCAAACAAAAAAGCTCCCATGGGAGTTTTCTGAATCACATTTACCCTGCATTAAGCAACCGCCTGTTGTTTAAGACTCCTTTGTTCAATAAATGAATGGTCAAACAGGGCGGACCCTGATCATAAGACTCCTATAGGAACCGTCTGATATGAGTCTTCTCTGTTTGCAAAGGCATGGAAATGTGTCTGTATCATAGAAAGGGCTGATTTATTTTTTAACAACCACATTCGAAAATAATACGTCTGAGCTGATAATTCTTGGTGATTTTTGTGCATAATTTGAAAACAAAATCAGAATGTAAACAGACAATACTCACGTTGTAAATAAAACGTTTATGGCTATATGCACAGAACATAGGTACCCCTAAGTTAGTCTCTCCCATTTCGTTTATTACTCTTTTGTGACTTTTCTCATAAGAACGGAACAGTATCAATATCCATAGAAGACTCGATCCAGTTGCTCTCGCCATTTTATTGTTTTTACGATAATCGTGTGAGTATCCAAGAACCGATATTGCATGATGACGATGCAGAGAACAAAACTACTTAAATACTAATCAAATATAATCTGTTCCTTGCCACTGTTACTGACGCATATCTTAAAGTATACATGATTTTCATTTCTATCAGTTAGCGCCTATAATATGGTTTTCGATGATTCTAAATCCCTTGATCATTACTCTGTGAAATTACCAAGAGAACTTGGCAGACTTCTAGTCTATAAATAGTCTTGTGGGATTTCTCAGAAATTGGTATTGATTTCGATTATTCTTGTAGATTCCGAGAACAACGTTTTGCCTACAATAGACGATCAGAAATGTAACTCTTGTTTTACAGAGCACAGTTATCACAGCACCAATCTCAAATACAGTCAACCCCCACTAAACCTGTCATTAACCCTTCTCTTGCTGAATTTTAAAATATATTTCTCCTTCTTTACCCATGCCCTCTTGTTTAGTTACATATATCTTAACTGTGTACAAGTATTTCGCTGTGCAATCACTGCTGTGGAGTGCACTGGTTGAACAATCAACTTGTAAATAGTGCAGACCCTGATGAGACAGCTCCTGCAGGAGCTGTCTCATCTGGGTCTTAACTATTTACAGGTAGGTATATTGACGTGAATAGCAAGGGTTAACTTTAGTATCAATGTCGGTCATGAAGACAGGTGGCAGCTTAATGCAGGGCGAAAGTCATGCAGAAAGCTCCTTTAGGAGCTTTCTGCATGACTTTCATCCTGCATTAAGCAGCCACCTGCCTAAAAGTATCTAAATTCTTCTCTACTAGAATTCCGGTCTATAGGTGTTCTACTATACGCGTAATTCTAAACATTTAACTGTTTACACTCTTATATGCATGTAACAAATAATGGCATTATTATATACCCGGTATCATTTAGCTGGGTTTTTACAGTGCTATATTTGCACATGACAAATAATGTAGAATCCTATCTATATAAGTACAAAAGCAAACAGAGCAGATCCTGATCAGAGTCAAAGGAACCGTCTGATCAGCATCTACTCTGTTTGCAAAATCGTTAAAAGACATGTCGATGGAGTTAAGATGACTTCTTAATGCATGGGCAACATTTGCAGAACGCCCCCACAAGAGCATCATACAGAAGTATGGGGTATCGCCGCTATTCAGTTCATAACAGGTCTGACCTGGTGTGATAATTGATTTTGAAACATGTCGTATACAGCATTTATAGTAACACCAGGGTGCTAGTTTTGATTTGTCACGTTTTTAAATAATAGTTTCATTTTAGCTAGGTTTTATATTGCTGTTGTTTCTTGTGAAATTCATGTAGTGGCATATTGAACAGCTGCATTATCGCATTTCTTATGATGTAAATATTGAGATTCATAATTCAAAAAATGAATGGCATTGTGCAATTTGTATTATTTATAAGTTGATGTATTGCTGTGAGACTGTACAATGAAGAGACTAAAATAAAGATTCAATTCAATTCAATTCAATTCAACTTGTTTAAGCAGTGATTTACAGATTAAAACATACCAGTCTTAAAAGACAGGTAGTTGCATAAAGTCCCGTGATCCGATACATGAGACAGGCAAACAGTTCAGACCTAGCCCAAAAAGGTCCCGAAATGTTCACATATCATTAAAACAAGTAAATTTGGGATCTTTAACCCTTTGCGCTACAAATATGCCTTTCTACGCTTTTGCAAACAGAGAAAACCCAGATCAGATAGCTCCTATATGAGCCGTCTGATCAGGGTCTGTTCTATTTGCTAAATTAAAATGTTACAATTTAGATTTAGATTCTAAACTGTATGCAATGTGCAAACCTTCATGTGTCCATGTGTTATTATAACCAAACCTTCATGTGTCCATGTGTTATTATAACCAAACCTTCATGTGTCCATGTGTTATTATAACCAAACCTTCATGTGTCCATGTGTTATTATAACCAAACCTTCATGTGTCCATGTGTTATTATAACCAAACCTTCATGTGTCCATGTGTTATTATAACCAAACCTTCATGTGTCCATGTGTTATTATAACCAAACCTTCATGTGTCCATGTGTTATTATAACCAAACCTTCATGTGTACATGTGTTATTATAACCAAACCTTCATGTGTACATGTGTTATTATAACCAAACCTTCATGTGTCCATGTGTTATTATAACAAATTAATAAGATTAATATTCATTGCGTCATCATGAATAGTCATGGAGAAAAGGGTAAAGGCAGGCGGTAGCTTGATACAAGTATAAAGTAATACATGTCTGTCCTGTGTTACAAACACACATACTTTTGAAGACTCTCGTGGATATGCAATGTTTAATTGGTCGCCTAAGACAGCTTAATGCGCTGTTTCTATATTCCATAGCATGTGTCATGTCTGGATCAAGCTTATTTACAAACAATATCATAAATATATACATAGTGTTTACACTCTTACCTCGACCGTAGTTTATAGGTTGTGATCTTAGCTACCTTACCCGACATAAGTTTTTCGTCTATATATCTATAGTATAATAGCTGCTGCCTAACTTCATCATAAAACCAGTTTATCGCTGTCTGTCCAAGTAAATAACGACGGATACTTGCAGTTTTATATCTATTTCCGGGAGTGGGGGCGCTTTTATATATTTATGTAAAATGAACTTGTATATAAAATATTTACAGCCCCGAACAATTCAAAGAGTAATACCAATGTAAAACCAAAATAAAATCCCAGTCTACTAATAAACCGCCGTACGATCATTCAAAGCACGATTAGTGGATGAAATAACGAAAATAATCAATTCTTGTCTGTACAAACACAATGATTTGCGTTTTTCAAGGACTCCATGCTATGTTCTCATCTGCGATATAACAGCCGACATCGCTGTTTTGGAAGCGTAAATAGCTCTTTTAGTGTTCTCTAGTGAGATATTTCAGCAATCGTGACTACTCGACTATTTCCGGACGAATCCGCGTAATAGGACCGAAGTGTCCCGAGTGTAATAGCTTCATATCTCTTCCCCAGCTACGTGTTGTCTGCATAACGTTGTGAAAACGATGAACTGTGTGCCAAACAGTTTGGATCCTGGTCCCGATGTTATTAAAAATGATTTCTTTCTCAAACATCTGACCCCGAGGTTATAAAACAAAGTTTCTTTTAGTCTGAGTTCATTCTCAAATATCTGACCCCGAGGTTATAGAGCTTTTTGCTTGAGTCTGAGATCATTCTCAAGCACCTGATTGGTCAGATTCTGAGCTTGCTAAGAATCTGACCAGTCAGATACTTGAGAATGAACTCCGACCCAAACTCAGATTTTTTATCAACCTGGAATCTGATGAGACACCGTGTTACGAGGTATTTCATCAAGATGCATTTTATGCCCCCTTAAATCTGTGATATTGTTTTTGTTCTATCTGTTGGTTTGTTTGTCACAACTTGGTTGGTTGGTTGGCGATTAATTTGTCGCCATTACACATACATACTTCAAACTTTGCATGCATGTGCAACTTATGGAGGTGTACATTTATAGGGGTGATTTATTAAGGTCAATGTCATACATCAAGGTCAAAGGTCATATCGGAGGCATAGTGTTTCACAAACACATATTGTTTGCTTATGTTATCACGATGGCGTACATAGCATCGAATTAGTATTTTTAACAAATCAACCCTTTAACCATTTCCCTTATGCCCTTTTCACGTATTTGCAAGCAAAGAAGACCCAGATCAGACGGATCATATAGGAGCTGTCTGGTCAGGATCTGCTCTGTTTGCTTATGGAATTTAATAGATGTGATTTTACAGTTTCCACCAAGGTGAACAGTCCCGTTTCGATGTTCCATTGTATTGATTCTGTCCATGACTATTGATTCTGTCCATGACTATTGATTCTGTCCATGACT
The DNA here is from genome assembly GCA_963576725.1 of Azorinus chamasolen. Lineage (NCBI taxonomy): Eukaryota > Metazoa > Mollusca > Bivalvia > Cardiida > Solecurtidae > Azorinus > Azorinus chamasolen. Next base: position 83,294,976 of record OY755243.1, on the reverse strand, counting down.
ATTGATTCTGTCCATGACTATTGATTCTGTCCATGACTATTGATTCTGTCCATGACTATTGATTCTGTCCATGACTATTGATGGCCGTGTTCCATTGTATTGATTCTGTCCATGACTATTGATTCTGTCCATGACTATTGATTCTGTCCATGACTATTGATTCTGTCCATGACTATTGATTCTGTCCATGACTATTGATGGCCGTGTTCCATTGTATTGATTCTGTCCATGACTATTGATTCTGTCCATGACTATTGATTCTGTCCATGACTATTGATTCTGTCCATGACTATTGATTCTGTCCATGACTATTGATTCTGTCCATGACTATTGATTCTGTCCATGACTATTGATTATGTCCATGACTATTGATGGCCGTGTTCCATTGTATTGATTCTGTCCATGACTATTGATTCTGTCCATGACTATTGATTCTGTCCATGACTATTGATTCTGTCCATGACTATTGATTCTGTCCATGACTATTGATGGCCGTGTTCCATTGTATTGATTCTGTCCATGACTATTGATTCTGTCCATGACTATTGATTCTGTCCATGACTATTGATTCTGTCCATGACTATTGATGGCCGTGTTCCATTGTATTGATTCTGTCCATGACTATTGATGGCCGTGATAAAATAGTAAGTACAGTAAAACCCCTCTAATGCGATCACCTAAAAGAGATATATTTCTGAGTGCTATATGCAGGTGGTAGCTTAATGCAGGAAAAAAGTAATGCAGAAAGCTCTTTCTGCATTACTTTTGTCCTGCATTAAGCAACCACCTGCTTATTAAGACAGCCATGTTTATTCATTAAGTGGTCGCATTAGCGAGGTTTACTGTAAATGTTAACCAGGGAAAGGGTTAATGCGAGAAATTAGTGTATTGTTACTGGCAAACATTGTATGCCCGTATCGGATGACTCTAGACGATTCCTCTGATCAAGGTCTGCACTATTTGTCATTCAAAATCCTCTCGTAAATTGAACTAGTTCAATACTGAATGGTATCTTGTATCATTAAGGACTTATAGACGATCCTGCTTTGAAAAGTCAGCATTCAAACGCCACCACCATATTGAGTGGCATTCACAATTGAAGTTTAGAGCTGAATAGTATTTTGGTTGATTTTAGTAGACACACAACAATCCAAAAATGCTGTATCACCAAGACGAGCAGGACATTTTCCAAATGTACTCCTAACAAGTCGCCCATACAATTATACTAAGGAGGGAATGTGTTTGGCATAATTATACAGTTGTGCCATTCTAAAGCGACTACTCAATACGAAGAAGTTGTTGTTTTTTAAACCAGATGCTTGATTGACCCTTCCTCTGTTGCATATTCATGAAAGAAATAATGACATCATGAATATTCATCAGCTGAATTTCATATGTACACATGATTTATTTTTATATTGGTAGAAACTGTAGAATTAGGTCTATTATAATTTCATAAGCAAACAAAACAGACCCCAATTAGAAAGTTCCTTCTCGATCGGTCTAATTTTGGTCTACTCTGTTTGAAAATGCGTGAAAACGTTTGTATGTTGGAAGGGGTTAATGCAGGACATAAATGTTGCAGAAATCCTAACTTTCGTACTGTATTAAGCTACCACGTGACTTAAATACCTTGAATTATGACCCGTTCGGGTGGTCACTTTAGAGGGGATTTTACTATATACTGTATCAGCTCCACATGATTGTACATTATGTACATAAAGGACATATTACCATATCAGCTCCATATGATTGTACATATAGGATATGTTACTGTATCAGCTCCATATGATTGTACATATAGGATATGTTACTGTATCAGCTCCACATGGTTGTACATATAGGATATGTTACTGTATCAGCTCCACATGATTGTACATATATGTTACTGTATCAGCTCCATATGATTGTACATATAGGATATGTTACTGTATCAGCTCCACATGGTTGTACATATAGGATATGTTACTGTATCAGCTCCACATGGTTGTACATGTAGGATATGTTACTGTATCAGCTCCATATGATTGTACATATAGGATATGTTACTGTATCAGCTCCACATGGTTGTACATATAGGATATGTTACTGTATCAGCTCCATATGGTTGTACATATAGGATATGTTACTGTATCAGCTCCATATGATTGTACATATAGGATATGTTACTGTATCAGCTCCACGTGATTGTACATATAGGATATGTTACTGTATCAGCTCCACATGATTGAACATATATGTTACTGTATCAGCTCCACGTGATTGAACATATATGTTACTGTATCAGCTCCACATGATTGTACATATATGTTACTGTATCAGCTCCACATGATTGTACATATATGTTACTGTATCAGCTCCACATGGTTGTACATATAGGATATGTTACTGTATCAGCTCCAAATGATTGTGCATATAGGATATGTTACTGTATCAGCTCCACATGGTTGTGCATATAGGATATGTTACTGTATCAGCTCCACATGATTGAACATATATGCTCCACATGATTTCAAGAACATATATGTTACTGTATCAGCTCCACATGATTGAACATATATGTTACTGTATCAGCCCCACACTTGAATGAGGCTTTTGAATCACTTTTGTCGTGCATTAACTATCGCCTGTTTTAAAAATCCAGAATTAGACTTACCGGTATTTTAAGCGAGACTTTACTGTCTGTGTAATTATATTATAGTCGATGCTGCATACATTATGTATCCCAATATTTCAATTCCTAAATCATCACTAAACCCAATGCTGTGACAATTGTTTAGATTCCTCTAGAAGAGACGATTCTAAAACATGGCCACAGCATAAGGTTTAACGAGAAAATAAAGAAGGTATTTAAAGAAAAATGTATTTAAAGATTTACACATCTCACCCATGATGTGTGTGTATATATATTATTTTCGTGGTAATAACGTGGCCTACAGCTGTTCGTTTTACTTGACAACATCGTTTCCAGAATGGAGACTTGCTTGAGAATTCAGTTGCTGCTGGTAGCAATAAATAGTAATGAGACTGCCGCCTTCTGGCAAAATCGTCTTCCAAATCCGGTGACTCTAATCCCAAAACTGTTTCCGAATGGACTTTTCCGCCCTCAGGGTCGCAAGAGCTTGTTATCGAATGACATATTGCGCAAAAAGTATTCCTGCCACACACTGCACTTACAGAGAGCTATGGCATGGGAAAATGTCACTTTGACAATCAAACGATGAAGAAACAGACGTAGACCTGATTTATTTATAGAGACGCCTTTTATGGCATTTGAAAACAGAATAGACCCGGGGCAGACGGTTCTGGTCAGGATCTACCCTGTTTGTTTATTATTCTCTTTGATTTTATGGCTGAACGCATGTAACAAAAATGTGACGTGTATTTTGACATTATAATCTTTGAAAAGGGCCTTTGGTGTTCGAAATAGTTATTGAAGTATTTATGTGTGAACTATTAAACATCTGGGTCCATGCTTATAAAACTTTAAGTTGAGTCTGAGCTCGTTCTCAAGTTTTTGATTGGTCAGAGCTTGAGAACTCAAATCTGACCAATCAAAAGCTTGAGAACTCAAATCTGACCAATCAAAAGCTTGAGAACGAACTCAGACTCAACTAAAAAGCTTTATAAGCATGGACCCTGGTTTTACAGTTACTGTCTTGGCCCAAACCTTTAAAGGCTAAAATCTGACCAATCAAAAGCTTGAGAACTCAAATCTGACCAATCAAAAGCTTGAGAACGAACTCAGACTCAACTAAAAAGCTTTATAAGCATGGACCCTGGTTCTACAGTTACTGTCTTAGCCCAAACCTTCGAATGTTCATATGTCACTATTAACAGAACAGAACAGAACAGAACATATCTTTATTCAACGTGTACAAGCATGTACATTGTTGTTATACATACATATACATAGCATATGTCACATAGGTCAAACGATTTTTCAGATTGACAGTATATTACAATTTCAATCAGTTTAGTTGTATGCAAAATCTTTACTTGAAAGGAAACTGACATTTACGTTGTGCATAAAGTGCTGACTATTCAGATTTGAGATGACTTACATGTAAGCATTTACAAGTGCGTTTCTCCTGCAAAAGGAATACTTTATATATAGAGCCAATTTAACTAATTCCTGACGGTTTTGACTTTGTAGCAGCTGACAAAACTTTACAAAGCTTGGTCTAGAATAATAATACTTTTTTATATACTTCTTACGCAGATCTGTGCGAACTACATATAAGAACAAAATGAAACTCGTCTTCAATATCACGAGTTTCACAGTAGCTACAATATCTTTCATTTCTTGGAGTTTTATTTTTACCGTACCTCCCGGTTTCTATTTTTAATGAATGTGACGACAGACGCAGTCTAGCAAGATAAAATCTAAGTTTATATGACAAAGTATCTAAATATGCTTCAAATCCGAAACAGCTTTTATAATGTATATATGTTGCTAGTACACCGCTTCTATTGATATTCTCATCCCACCCTTGTATAAAACCATCCACTAATCTTTGTTTAAATATTTTGTGAAAGGATTTCGGGTTTACAATTATTGGATCCATCCAAACATCAGCAAAACCATTTGTTACTAATAATGTTTTAACATTTGTAACCCAGTTTGATTCGCCATTCCAACACTCGGCTAATAAAGTATTGTATACAGTAGATAATATTACATTCCGTGTTGAAACTAGTTTCAACCAATATTTAATAATTCTAGAGTAACGATTAATATACAAGGGATATCTACCCATTTCACCATATATACTGTATGTCGATGTACACCTCTTCACATGTAATAACCTTTTACAAAATTTTAGGTGTACTCGTTCTATTTGTTTAGATTTAGTATAACCCCATACTTCACAGCTATAATTCAAGATAGAACTAACAAATGCATCAAATAACTGACATGTAACACTACCTTTCAGGTTCAACCCTTTAATATTGGCCATGAGTGCATTCAATGCTCTCAACCCTTTGCCTACTATAAACTCTTGATTTAAAACAAAGCCCCCAGTGTAATTGAAAACCGTCCCAAGGTAGTTAAAGTCACTAACTGTTTCCAAAATCTCATCCCCGTATGACCAATTTTCATTTCCCCTTAAACCACCCCTTTTCCTAAACACCATTACTTTTGTTTTCGAGCTATTTACTTCTAACCCCCAAGTTTCGCAGTATTCATTTAATTTATCTAATTTATATTGCAAGTCATGTGGCGAGGTACCAAAGACGACCATGTCATCGGCAAAAAGTAAAATTGCAAGCATAATATCATCTATACTTATTCCTATAAGATCTGGATCTTGAAGATTTAACTCTAAATCCTCAAGAAAAAGGGCAAACATTATGGGCGAGATTATCTCCCCCTGCATGAGTCCAATATAATTATCGTAGAACTCAGAATAAGTATTTCCTTTTCTAATACACGTCTTGACTTTATCGTACATATCCTTTAAAAAACACGTAAAATTTTACCGTTAAGACCCAACTTATATAACTTGAACCACAAAGAATTTCTATTTATACTATCGAAAGCTCTCTTTAAATCGACGAAAGCGCAGTACAAACGTTTATTAGACCCTATCGTCTTCTGTACAATAGCGTGAAGAATAAACACCGCGTCTACAGTTGACCGACCCGATCTAAAGCCAAACTGTGCATCTGATATAATATTATTTTCCTCACACCATGCTGAAACCCTGTTATTTAATACCCCTGTAAATATTTTAGCAAAGCAGCTAATCAATGTTATACCCTTGTAGTTGGAAGGGTTTTCACGATCACCCTTTTTATATAATGGAATAACTATGCCCTGGGTCCATGAATCTGGATAAAATCCAGAATTCAAAATGGCGTTAAATAAATCGCACAAGTGTGAAGCTATAATATCAATTGCCTCAATGAAGTATGAGTTCAGTAGAACATCAACCCCAGCCGCTTTATCTGACTTAAGTTTTTTAACAACTGCTAAAATTTCTTTAACAGTAATAGCACAATTAAGTTCATCAAAATTGCAACTAGGGTGATCAAAATCATGGTTAGAGCAAAACAACTCTGCGTCCTCATTTACGTTCTGTGTAGAAGAGCCCATCATTGTTTTAAAATAGTTAAATAAACTCGTCTACGCTTATTTCGTTAGTATCATGTGACTTCTTCCGGAAGAGCGACCAAAATTCTTTCGGCTTGGAATGGCGTAAATTTTCTACCCTTTAAACGTTCATGTTATTATACTTATTACGCTTACGAGAAATTAATTTCTTGTATGCTATTTTGCTTTCGCAAAATACTATTCTATTCTCAGGTGACGGCTTACTGTTGTAAATGTGTAAAGCACGGAGGTACACGTTTCTAGCGTGTCTGCATTCAGTATCAAACCATTCACTATATTTTTTCAAATCATTGTCTTTAAAGCGTACATGTTTAGAAAAAAGAGGATCAGCAACCGAACGCACAGTTGTAACAATATCATTTAAACAGTTATTTACAGATGAACGATCTGTACAGTCGATATTACAAGTAGCGCGATTTAGCTGGATAATTCGGCAATAAGTCCTCTACGAAATTCATCACGCTTTGCGCTATCCCATTTGTATGAAACAAACTCCTGAGTGTCTTGTATAACTGGTGGTTTACAACACAATAATGAAAAATATAACGGTGCGTGGTCAGACCACTGATTGAAACTACCAACCTTAAAACTGTTTACATATTTAAAATGAGACTCGTGTAGTAACAGGTAATCAATTACAGACGAACTTCTCGTGCATACATAGGTAAACTTTCCAATTTCATTGTCCTCGCCAAGCCTACCATTTGCTAAGCGCAAAGAACTGGATTTGCATAGATCAATTAATCGCATACCATGCGTGTTACACGCTGAGTCTTGAGAGGCCCTGGAAAGAGGCCGGTCCGGAACATATTCACCAGGATCAATATCACCTATAAGCCTGTCATATAATATAAAATCACTTCTACTACCAACTCGGCCATTAAAATCACCAGTGATAAAAACAGATCCTAGATTACCAAAGTGCAAAACGTCCTCTTCAAGTTTGCTAAATAAATCAACATTTTCAATATTATACATTGGCGAGTCTTCACACCAGATGTAAACACCACATAAGTATACGTCATTATCAAATTTAAAGAACTGTTTATCAAGTTTCAACCATATAATAGTATTGAAATGGTTTCTAACTACAGAAACACCTTTAGTTAAGTAACTTTCTATGTAAATAACTACACCGCCACTATGGCGTTTAGCTCTTCTATGCTGAAAACGTCTGTAAAAATTGAAAGCTTTAAAGCCGTTCAGATCAAGATTACTGTTGTCATGAGTCCAAGATTCGGTTAAAAACACAATATCATTGTCTTTGAAAGTATCTGTAAAATTGCAAGAGTCAAGTTTTTGCTTAGTAAGACCTTGGCAATTCCAGGCACATATCTTCAAGTCATCTCTCCTACCTCCCTATCTGTTATGTTTCTTCTGCGGTTTTCCTTCGATATAAAGGGTGTCATAAGAGATCCACGCCCCTTTCTCATCACCCCAGGCCGCCTTCAACTTAGGCAGAAGGATTTTCCTCCTTTCCTCAATTTCTCTCGGAAACTGCTCAGCTACAAAAAAGTTCGTCCCCTTAAGCTTCCTCCTTTGTTTTTTCACTATCTCTCTATCTTTAAAGTAACAAAACTTTGCAACAATATGTCTACACGATTTCCCACTATTTCTACGGCCTACTCTATGCACCCGTTCGAACCTGGTCCCATCTACTACTTCCTGTGCCAGTCCTAGCCTTCCTTCAATGAACTATCTTACTTTCTGCTCAGTGTCTGCTGGCGACTCATTGGGATCTTCGGCGATACCCGAAAACAGAAGGTTGTTGCGCATGGACTGGCTTTGGACATATAACAAGTCTTCCTTAACTTTACTTGCGACTGCCTCCATCTCGGCCACTTTATCTCCGACCATGCCGACAGAATAGTCATTAGATTCGAGTCTGTCTTCCAATCTCACTAACCTATCTTCTAACTTCTTGTGACTATCATTGATAAAAATCCAGAGTTTCTTTAATTCTGTTTCAAAACTACTGACCTTCAACGTTCGGCTAATTTATATGCATGACGTCATTAGTTCTTACTTGAATATTAATGGAGTAAGGCGACCACACGTGATTGTCTGTTCGTCCAGTTTGGTGTTCTATTAAATATTTCTCTGTTCTACGTTTATTGCAAATTCCAATACCTACTGAACATTCGTGGACAAAACAGTTATATTGAAATATGGAAGGTGGAACATCGTAGCCATTTTAGAAAGCAAAGGAACACAACTATCAAATTCCATTCGTAAAAAGGGCAGATCCTGATCAGACGGTTGTTATAGGAACATATGTTGCAGCTTAATGCAGGTCAAAAGTAATTATGAAAGCCCCTGTAATAGACCTGCATTAAGCTGTTAACTTAAGAAATTGCTTACATTAGAAATCGGATAACTCGAACCTCTGTTATTTCGAAATAATTTGTATGGTCCTTTGAAGCTCGAGATATCGAAGTTCAGCTGTATATGGTTAGATTAATCTTTAGCCTGATGAACCATCAGTATGTCTACCAAGTTGCAATTAGGATGCCAAACGGTTTGGATCCTGGTGAGACACCGAGTTACCCGACGTCTGATCTGAATCCAAACTGTTTGCTAATATAAGCAAGGATCCACCGACAGCAGGCGAAATGTTAATACTGCTAATGATCAGGGTCTGCTCTGTTTGCTTATGGTATAATAAATATATTATTCTAAAGGTTCCTGTCATGGCCAAAACTTCCTGTGTCTATGTGCTATTATACCTAGCTCTAATTAATACAGACATGGACATGTCTAATTAATATGCATGATGACGTTATTTCTTACATGACTGTTCATGGAGTAAAGGATTAAAGCTTGGAGAGTGTAAACATTCGTAGAAATGATATTGTTCTCATCATTTGAGAAACCGAAATACGAGCAGCACCTTTACAATGCTGGATTTTCAAATGGACTATTCAAAAATTCAAACTGGTCAATGTTACGGTAAATATTTCTAAAGAAACGTGTAACATGGCAAACAGTGCAGACACGGATGACCCTGCAGGAGCCCTCTCATCAGGGTCTATATTGTTTGCAAAGGACATAAATAGCTCCTTCACCGCATTGTAAGGGTTAATAAATAAGCATGAGATCTTGAAAACGGATTGCCTGCTTTTGGAGCTTTCTACATTACACTCGGGCTGCTTTAAGCTACCGTTTAGTGGAAAGACATATTGCGACGTCATTTAACTACTGGCTGTAGTGATGTTTTTCAGTGTTTAGACAAGACCATTAGGTACTCTGAGAGTTTAACATTTAGCGTGCGAGCATAGTTTTCATCAATAGAAATTGCCTTCTTAACCAGGTTTCGAAAAAGACTTTTTCTTATTTATTTTCAAAGACGTTATAAGAGTATTACACAGTTTGGATCCTGGTGAGACTCATAATTATTCAGCGACTTATCTGAACTCAAATTGTCTGCGCATATTCGACCATGTCGTGGTTTGACAGTTGACAATACTCTGAAAGCAGTCGGCGGTTTTGGAGACATGTTTTGCCTGCGGCTTTCTACCGGCTGTATAAGAAGAATCTCAAGCTTGTAAGACGATCAATACTTAACCCTTATGCCGTTAATAGCGATCTGACTCGCATGTGCAAACAGTCTGGACCCAGATGAGACGCCGAGTAACTCGGCGTTTAATCAGAATCAAAGCTGTTTGACACTTGGTCCATTGTTTCACAAAATCATGATCAAATTGAGGATAGTCACAATTGCAGAATATTCAAATTTTAGCAGACATTATTTGTTTCACAGCGAGATAAGTGTTAATTTACTCGTATAGCTATGATATCCGTTGGAAGACACTCCAAAAACCCGCTGTGTCTACAGAATACTGTGCAACTATACAAAACAGTAACCATACCCTAAACCGAACGTTAAATTTAGTATCCAATACAAAATAGACCTGAGTCTGCATTTAATCCTTACAGCACTGCATTTCCAAATGGACTTTTCCAAAATTCAAACAGGCCAAGCTTACGGTGAATATTTAGGGATTTGTCTAAAGAAAAGTGTAACGTGACAAACAGTGCAGACCCTGATGAGAGGGATTCTCTAGGAGCCCTCTCATCTGGGTGTACACTGTTTGAAAATGACATTAGTGACTCGTGTCCCGCATTGTAAGGTTTATTCTTGCAAAAAACGTGTTGTTGTAGTCCCGCTAGACCATGTATTAACAAGGCGATTCTCGTGCTCACGCGCTGTTGTTGACTGGTTTTAATTATACCTATTCGGGGCATAAGGTAAACAATGGACGCGAATGCTATAGCATTTTGACTTTTGAAAGCTACGTGAGCGGTGCGACTCTTTCAGGGGCACCGATAATTAACTGTTTTAGTGATAATACATATTGAATGAAATTCTGTGTAAACGGTATTTGGTACAACCATGAATTGACGTCAGAAAGAAAACAGTGGCCCGGAAACAGCATAAATCGAACGAAGTGTCAAAGAGATGTGTACAGTTTTGCTGCGGTAGTATTGCTTGTATTTGGAAGAATTAAATTCTAAGATTCAGGAAAGCAGGAAATGGGGTTTTATGTATAGGTTAGAGTTTATAAACTGCAGTCTTCGGAAATAAGACGGCCGATAACGCGAGCGAAGCGAAGCGTTTTAGGCCGTCTTATTTTCGAAGACTGCAGTTTATAAGCTCTAACCGATTTAGTGATTGCCCTACTTTTCAACAGGCTCAGTTTATAAGCCCCGCCCACTGAGCAATGACAAACTTGTATATAGTCACGTGATTATGGTACATCTAAAACACCATCCGTTTATGCAAAATACCCAGAAAACCCACCAATCAAACAAACGTCGTCTTTGTTAATATTCTCACGTGTTTATGTTTTGAAAATCCTACACAGTGAAACTGATTTCGCGGCTTTTACTTATAAACATTGCCATATTTGGCTTTGTCACGTAATCAAATATCCCCCGTCTATGTGTAAAACAGTTTGACACAATTTTCTGGAGGCAAAATAATAACAACAATAATGACAACAATCTGTCGTTGACCTGCTCTCTGGCACCGAGCTAGCAGACTTATCTAACGAAGATTTGTAAGCCGAGAAGACCCAGATCAGACAACTCCTATGCTGTCTAACCAGGGTCTACTCGGTTTACACAGATTTAAATCTTCACTGGTACCGAAACCCAAACATTCATTATATTATTATCAGAATATTGAAATAAGAATAATTACAAAATATTACAGGTTTGATTGTTTATGTTTTGTTGAACGGAGTACGGTTTCGAATACAGGTTTGCGCTTATTTCCTGATTTGTTTGCTTATTTACATTATAATCCTGCTTCAACAGGTGGGATGTTTCGTGATTTATTTGTCCATTTTCTATTGGGTCTATAATTCTGCCTCTCAGTTTATTTGCCCAATTACTATTGGGTCTATAATTCTGCCTCTCAGTTGTTTGCATTACATAGTCTTCCTCTCCACGTTTTACACACGTGTACTTGTGTATACTCGTTCACGTGTCGATAGCGTCATAACAGCAACTCGTTCGATTTGTCTAGTAGTGGTCGGAGTTTTGTTGCGCATGCGCACTGGAAGGTTTGTCTTCGAAAGTTAGAGTCGATTTTATAAAATTTATGAGGATTAGAGTCTGAAAATTTTCAAAAATACGGCTCGTTGATTGGATGGAAAAGTAGGGCAATCACTAAGCAAGTAATTGGGCAAATAAACTGAGAGGCAGAATTATAGACCCAATAGAAAATGGACAAATAAATCACGAAACATCCCACCTGTTGAAGCAGGATTATAATGTAAATAAGCAAACAAATCAGGAAATAAGCGCAAACCTGTATTCGAAACCGTACTCCGTTCAACAAAACATAAACAATCAAACCTGTAATATTTTGTAATTATTCTTATTTCAATATTCTGATAATAATATAATGAATGTTTGGGTTTCGGTACCAGTGAAGATTTAAATCTGTGTAAACCGAGTAGACCCTGGTTAGACAGCATAGGAGTTGTCTGATCTGGGTCTTCTCGGCTTACAAATCTTCGTTAGATAAGTCTGCTAGCTCGGTGCCAGAGAGCAGGTCAACGACAGATTGTTGTCATTATTGTTGTTATTATTTTGCCTCCAGAAAATTGTGTCAAACTGTTTTACACATAGACGGGGGATATTTGATTACGCGACAAAGCCAAATATGGCAATGTTTACAAGTTAAAGGCGCGAAATCAGTTTCACTGTGTAGGATTTTCAAAACATAAACACGTGAGAATATTAACAAAGACGACGTTTGTTTGATTGGTGGGTTTTCTGGGTATTTTGCATAAACGGATGATGTTTTAGATGTACCATAATCACGTGACTATATACAAGTTTGTCATTGCTCAGTGGGCGGGGCTTATAAACTGAGCCTGTTGAAAAGTAGGGCAATCACTAAATCGGTTAGAGCTTATAAACTGCAGTCTTCGAAAATAAGACGGCCTAAAACGCTTCGCTTCGCTCGCGTTATCGGCCGTCTTATTTCCGAAGACTGCAGTTTATAAGCTCTAACCTATACATAGCGTTAATACACGTTTGTTTTCGGGCAATAACATCTGCAGTGTCCCTCGGGAATGTTGTTGCCCGAAAAAACGTGTATTAACCCTCTAATCATTTCCTTCATGTAAACGTCTTTTCATACTTTGCAAACAGAGTATACCCAGACCAGACGGCTCTTGTAGAAACCGTCTGACCAGGGTCTGTTGTGTTCGCTTATGAAATTATAATAGACCTGACTCTACAGTTTCTACTAACACCAAAATATCTCGTGTACATATGCCATTATGAAGCTTCAGCAAATACATGTTAATGACGTCATTATTTCTTACATGAATATGCAAATAAGGAACGGTTTAACTCTTCCGCTACCATTTTGTTATCTGCAAACTTTGTCGTCTGCTACGTTTTTTATATTTATTCATATTTTCTTTTAAAACATAGTCACAGTAACAAACAGTTTGGATCCTGATGAGACGCCGAGTTACTCGGCGTCTCATCTGGATCCAAACTGTTTGTATAGGTAATCACATGTGCGACACTGGCAGCGAAAGAGTAAATACGTCAGACAAATATTCATCCTTATAACGAGTCGATGTTTCTAGTGTCAGTTCTTCTTTTACTATCTCATCACGTAATCCCTTCCCTCATATAGACGCCTTTTGACGTCTCTGTAAAAGTCACTTTCTGAAACCATTGTGATAAATAGAGCATTTGCTCCATAGGAGCAAATGCTCTATTTATCACAATGGTTTCAAAGAAACCATTGTGATAAATAGAGCATTTGCTCCATAGGAGCAAATGCTCTATTTATCACAATGGTTTCAAAACTACATAATTCTCAAATTTTCCTTTTCTGTAGTAAATGGGTTAAGCCCGCCAGAAAGCCACTTACAATGCTTTTTACACTGGACGATTATGCGATTACTCAATGTCTCAACAGGATCCAAGCTGTTTTGCAAATCTCACCACGAATTTACATTAGGTGTTAAATGTTAATTGGTTGTTTTCATGAAAACATTGATATTTTAATTCGTAAAATGACACCAGTGTACTAGAAATTGTCGTGTAAATATGCGCCTACGTGATATTTGAGTATTTATAACATGTTTAACAGTTTCCCTGTTGAATATTCATGTAAGAAATAATGGCATCATGCATATTTATTAAATGGGTTTTAAATAAAGATACCTGAACTCATGATTTACTTTACAATCGTATCTTTGTAATTTAATAAGCAAACAGAGCAGACCCTGACCAGACGTCTCCTACAGGAGCCGCGGGATCTAGGTCTATGCTGTTTGTAAAGGTGCCAATGTGCGTCTTTTTGAAGTAAACGGTTAAAATAGAAAGTTCATGTATCATATGACACTTGTAAAACTGCGATATGGTTGGATAATATCTTAATCACGTTTAAGTCGGTAGACACCGCTCAAAACAAGTGCGTCATTTCTCTGTGCTCCTCCGTTGCTATTTTTAGTACGGATTCATCCCTGGAATTCCCCAGTGAAATGTGTTCCGTTATTATACATGACGTCGTATGTAAGTTTTGAAGAGCCCGCTGATCAGCGTCTGCACTGTTTGTCCTTCAAAATCTTCTAGGAAATTAGTTCATAGTTTAATGGACTCTATCGTTAAAACTGATGATCACTTCCTCTTTGAAACTTCAGCCCAGGGGCGTAACTAATGATACGCACTAACGCACGTGCGTAACATCAATCTAAAAGGTGAACACATTATTATGGCCAAAATGGAACAAACATCGTAAGATAAGGGAATAGACATTGATAAACGTTCTGTCTTGCCATGTAAACCTAAAACCATTCCCTCATGTTGACGCCTCTGTAAAAGTCACCTTTTGAAACTATTGTGATAAATAGAGCATTTGCTCCTATAGGAGCAACTGCTCTATTTATCACAATGGTTTCAAAACTACACAATTCTTATGTTTACGGGAGAGCATGCCCTCGGACTCCTATAACCAAAGTGCTTTCATTACATTTAGATTCAGCTACGCTCCTGTCAACATTCAAATATTTGACCCGACCGGTTGTGATCGAACCCGTTGCCCTTTGTATCCAAAGAGAACTTCCAATTGCGTTCGTCGCTTGTTAGAACTTACGATGATTTCTGTCGCACGACGTTTACATTAATTGTTGCACTCTTGAATGCACGATGATTTCAGCTATCCGGGAAGCAGAGATTGTCGTGAATTAGGACCTACGATAGTTCTGGTCGTACTATCTTTAGTAAGGCGGACCCCAGCTTGTATTACAGATGTAACTAGTACCGAAGCTAGCTACAATCAATACCGTAACATTTGACATTTTCTTTTTCGGGAAAGAAGCATGCTATTGCATAGAACCGAGCAATAACGTACGCCTAATGATAGCCTAGAGCTACAGAACTACGGCGCTATAACCACGTTAAGTCTATTGAACGGTTTTCGGCAGTCGGCGCAAGATTTTCAAGGCAATAAACTGCAGAAGTAATTTAGTAATATTTGATAAGTGTGTGCGCGCGCCATGTTTCGCTGTCAAGCATTGTCGTCTGCAAAATTTGTCGTCTGCTTCGATTTTATTTTTACCCAGTTTGGTTAACCCTTTCGCTGCCAATGCCGGATCTGTGATTACCTATGCAAACAGTTTGGATCCAGATGAGACGCCGAGTAACTCGGCGTCTCATCAGGATCCAAACTGTTTGTTACTGTTACTATGTTTTTGAAACAAAATGAAGAAAATCAAAAAAATGAAAATTTGTAGCAGACGACAAAGTTAGCAGACGACAGAGTTTGGCAGCGAAAGGGTTAATATATCAGAGCATCAAACAACTTTGTTCCCGGTAATATGTCGAGTAAATTGTTTTGGACCCAAACTGATTGCAAAGGTAATCGCAGATTCGCATTTGGAGATAGCGTTGGTCTCATAAAATGATCAAATGCTTCAATTCTCAAATAACGGTTTTTTTGTTTTATTTCTATTCAGAAAAAAGTGTCAAATTGTTTCTCAAGTTTTATGTCAGATATTGCAATGGGTAGCGTTTGATCTGGATACAAACTGTTTACAAGGGTATCACAAATGTGTTCACAGTGTGAAAAAGCTTAAACAGTTGCACGTTAGACAAACATTTTACAGTAAAACCTCTCTAAACCGGACGTAAAATTTAGTATAGGGATCTGTCTTGGAGACAGGTGGCATTTTAATGCAGTGTGAAAATCATGCAGAAAGCATTTCACCCTGCATTAAGCATATACCTGCTTAAAAGTTCCAACATTCTTCTCTACCAAAAATCCGGTTTAAAAAGGTTTTACTGTACCTCATGAATATCATAATTTACACGTGCATGTTTGACCATGGCATCTTATATATGCCCGTTATATCATTATTTCTTTCATGAATATTCACGATCGTAGAAACGGTTAAAGTACTAGAGGCTCGGATAAGATATGTACATTAAAACAGTTTCAAGAAGAGCTGTTTTATTTCTCCACCAATCCTTATGTCATGACCTGTTCTTGGAATGGTCTCTTCGGGTCATTTCTCAAAAGTGGTCACAACCTAGGGTTTGATAGCGATATGACGATTTTAGTATTTGAATAATCCCCTTTATCTGTTGCTTTGTGTTGTATACATGTTTCGGATTAGCAAATGTTAAAATTCTCCGATTATGTTTGTTTTATATTTTATAATTGTTCTTCTTCTACTAAGCGCGACCTGACTGACACTATAAACAGTTTAAACCCAGATGAGACACATGATCATTGTTTATATTAACCTTGATGTAATTATTTAAAGCCTTTTGAAAACCTTACACCAGTAAAACCTGTATTAAGCGACCATCAAAAAGGGGTATAATTATGGGTCTGTAATGCAGGTGGTTTCTGCATTACTTTTGCCCTGCATTAAGCACACTCACCTGCTTTTAAGACACATATGTTCAATAAATGAATGGCCGCTTAACAGGTTCTACTGGTCGAATTATTGCTGAAATAGTATCATATACGCTTCCTATGTATCCTATCTTTCCAGCAAGAGTTTCGTTGCGAGCATTTTGTTTGGATACAGTAAAACCTCTCTAGGACGGTCACCTAATAGAAGCATACTTTTAAATTGTTGGTGGCTTAATGATGGACGGAAGTTATGCAGAAGTTCCTACAGGAGTTTCCGCATTACAGTCATCCGCCAATTAGGCAACCCTCTGCTTTTAAACCTTTCCCTCATATTGACCACTTTTGACGACTCTGTAAAGGTCACTTTGTGAAACCATTGTGATAAATAGAGCATTTGCTCCTATAGGAGCAAAAAATAGAGCATTTGCTCCTATAGGAGCAATGCTCTATTTACCACAATGGTTTCAAACTACAAAATTGTAAACTTTTCCTTTTCTCTAGTTAATGCTCCTTTTCGGTAGATTTATTCAAATAGGTTGTATCTAAAAATAGCCTATGAGGTAATGCGTTAAATAACTGTTCTCTAGTCATCTAGTGGTGACGTAGAGCGATTCGACTGTACATTACGGGCAAGACTAAGATATGTTTCGAGCAGACTCGAGATATATTTCGAGCACGATTGAGATTTGTTTCAAGCAAGTTTGAGAATAATTATATGCACAGTTCATTCTTCCCAGTGGTGATATCAGTGATATTACGTATCTAGTGTCAGATTTTGTGCCGAGTTATAATCTCATGATGCCAATAAAGAACGCATAATTGACAACTCGAGTGGCAAACCATAATCTGCGTGTTGTCCTGGTAACCCTTAACTGTAACAATTAATGTCTGTCCTAATTCTGATCTGTTACAATTTTGCCCTTCTTCAGATTCGTTAAAGACTTTAAGAAACTATTTACCGTGTATCGAACAGCTTGGATCCTGATGAGACGCCGAGTTACTCGGCATCTCATCTGGATCCAAACTGTTTGCAAATGCCAGCTGGGTTAAGGGTTAACTGAGTAAGCTAGCGTCGTTCGTAACATGACTTGTCACATTCTCATTTCACCCGCTTTTCGTATTGTTATTTCGCTTTATTCTTTTAGTTAGAAATCGAACGTTGGTTTTTTTATTAACAACTTAATAAAACTCTTAATTTATAACTCCCATTGAACAACGCCATAGAATAATTTCTGCAGCACTTTGCCTGTTGAATATTCATGGAGGAAATGATGACGTCATGGATATGTATTACCTGAGCCTGATTGTTTTATAACGGTATATGTGGAGTCTGTAGACTGTAAAATTGAAACTGATTGGTGCTGCTAACATTTAGGTATCATTTCCGTGAAGAAAAATCAAGCTCGTTTTGCCTTTTAGCTCATATAAATGTTTTTCACGCCTTTACAAACAGAGTAGACCCAGATCAGACGGCTCAGGGTCTGCTCTGTTTGCATATGATACAATATAGACATGATTCTATAAATTCTGCCATGGCTTAGGGGACAGAGCAATAAGGATATTCAAGCTGTAATGTTCCCTTTAAGAGTATAAAGCTGTAATCCACACTACCTAGATGAGTGACTTCATGTATCTTTCAGTCTATACAGCTGTCATATTTGGACAGTATATGTGTCGGCTAGCATCTCACGATGCTAATAAAATATGCATAATTGATCGTATGAGAGATATACCACGCTTCGATTGCTCTTTTGTTAACTTTCTTAACACCAGATATGATAGAAACTGTAAAAAATAAAATCTATTTCATTACATAAGCACACAGACTAGGCCCTTATCAGATGGGTCCAATAGGATCCGTCTGATCTGGATTTATTCTGTTTGCAAATGCTTTAAGAGGCATTTCTATGGAGTAAAGGGCAAACAAAATAACGCCAATGAGACTAATTGATTTCACGAGCTTACACCATCATTTATTCTTTAACCAGATAATACCTGTTGATTTGAAATTATTTAATTGATAAAGATGCATATTTAGGCGTTTGTAAAGTGAATAGATCTCAGACAGAGTAAATCTAGATCAGACATTTACTGTAGAAAATAGTAGATCTAGATCAGACAATTACTATAGAGGATAGTAGATCTAGACCTGAAAATTAATGTAGATGAGAGTTGATATAGATCAGACAACCACTGTAGAAGAGAGTACATCTACATGTATATCAGACGATTACTATAGAGGAGAGTAGATCTAAATCAGACAATTTCTGTAGGATAGAGTAGATCTAGATCAGATAACTACTGTAGAAGAGAGTTGATCTAGACCAAACAATTACTGTAGGAGAGAGTTGATCTAGACCAAACAATTACTGTAGGAGAGAGTAGATCTATCTAGATCAGACAGTTACTGTAGGAGAGAGTAGATCTATCTAGATCAGACAGTTACTGTAGGGGAGAGTAGATCTATCTAGATCAGAGAGTTACTAGAGGAGAGAGTAGATCTATCTAGATCAAGCAGTTACTGTCGTTCAAAAGGATAAGATCAGAAGGCGATTATGTTTCACAGGCGTGAACTTTCCTATACATACTCGGATATGAGGCACAGATACATTCTTGGTTCCCAGCTTCTCTCATTCTGGGAGAAGCTGGGAAGCAAACAAAAATATATCTGACAATACAGTTAAATATCACTGATCCGAACATTTAGTAAAGAAGAATTAAGATTAGGTTGTTTGGCAGTTGACTGGTTAATGATGAGTTGAAATCGTACAAAAAGCCCCTAGGGAAATTCTCTGTATAAGTTGCACCCTGCATTAAGCTGTAAACTGTCTTAACCCATTCCCTCATATTGACGACATGTGGAGCCTCTGTAAAAGTCACTCTTTGAAACCATTGTGAGCAATGCTATGCAGCAAATGCTTTATTTATCACACTTGTTTGAATACTATACGATTTCTTTTTCTTCTTTTTTTCTTTTCTTTAGTAAATGCTTCTTTTTGGTAGATTTGTTCAAAGAGATTGCGTCTAAAACTAGTCTATGAGGTAATGGGTTAATACCGATAATAGTGCATACGGTGTGTTTGGATTAGCTAAGTTTGACTGTATTCATAATTATAATCTAACTATGTTAGCGGCTAGGTCCTTGAATTCTGTTATACTTTTTAGACAAACCATATTGGAATTATCGCCCTCATTGCACGCTGTCTACCGGGTAAACATGTTTATCCATGTTTCAGTCGGTAAACACATTTTGTTTTCGCGTGTTTTGAAAAGCTCGCCATTCTATTGCTTTATGCACTTTTATCCAATCTTAGCGCTTCTTTAATCGATTTACGCTCTCGTTTCCCCGCTCTTGTCAAATAAATTATGAAAGCAATAAATCAAGAAGGAAAATTAACGTTACAGTATGCATTTTCCGAAGAAAGCAAAGACATGTGATAATGTAAAATGCAGTGAAAAGCGTTAACACGAGACACGGTACTTCTGTGGAAAATGATATAAGTGTGTTACGTACAGTTGAACTTCGATATCTCGAACTTCAAGGACTATATAAATTAGTTCGAGATAACAGAAGTTCGAGTTATCCGATTTGTAATCTGGACACTTTCTCCAGTTCATAGCTTAATGCAGGTCTACAGTAATGCTGAAAGCTCCTGCAGGAGCTTTCAGCATTACTGTAGAACTGCATTAAGCTGTGAAATGTGTCTCAAGATATGCGTAGTGATACATTTTAGAGCAAGTCTGTATTGTAAGATTTTGGAAGGACCGAACTTTTAGTTCGAGTTATCCGAGTTCGAGATATCGAAGTGCAACTGTATTTCATACATAAGTTGGATAAAGTGATATACAGTAAGCCCCCTCTAAACCGGACATTAAATTTAGTATAAATATTTGTCTTGAAGACAGGTGTCCGCTTATGCAGGGTGAATGTCATGCAGAAAACTGCTATAGGAGCATGACTTTCACTCTGCATTATTCAGCCACCTGCTTAAAAGAATATAATTATCTCTACTAGATCTAGTGGTCAACGCAAAATGATTGTAACTGTATTATTTAACAAGTATATGGTTCGAATTGGTTGGAAAATGTCATCTTAAATTGGTTCGTATTCTGCCCATTTTTCGCATAAAACAATGAACACCAAACGTTGTACATATAATCATATCATTCAAATAATGCATACAGTCGATTTCCCAACAATTGATATCTAGTTATCTAAATGAAATATGTTACCGGTATACTGCTAAATCATTAGAAAATCACCGACTTTTTAAAGAAATGAAAATTCAATGGAAATGTTCGACCAATCTAGGATTTCGGAACAACTCTGTATATTAATTGGGCTTTAACAACAATAGCGTGGGTCAATCGAAAGTTCAAACAGATAAAAAGAAAAGTTCTACTTTGTACGAATTCATCTATACATGTACATCGAGTACCCCCGATACACATACATTAAAAACCTTCTTAACCGGAATTCTAGCAGAGAATAATTTAGTGACTACTTAATGCAGGGTGAAAGTCAAGCAGAAAACTCCTAGAAGATCTTTTTGCATGACTTTTACCCAGCATCAAGCTGCCACCTGTCCCCAAGACCGATATTTATACTATATTTACGTCCGGTTTAGAGGGGCTGTACTGTATTGATTTTAATGACTGGTTCCTGTGTTTCTGTTAGAAATCCTCGCTTTTCAATACAAACAACTCTTTTCTTACTACAGTAAACCCTCTCTATAACAACCACTGAATTACATTAAGTATTTTGTGTTGAAGGCAGGTGGCTGCTTAAAGCAAGGTGAAAGTGAAACAGAACGCTCCTGTGGGAGCGTTCTGTTTTATTTTCACCTTGCTTTAAGCAACCACCTGCCCTAAATACCAACTCATTAACATATATTAGTGGCCGTTATAGAGAGGGTTTACTGTGTGTGTTTTAGCACTATGTTAGCTTCAAGTAACATAGCTCCAGATTCTAACATATATGAGCAGTGTACAGTTTTAATGCTGAATGAGTTGATAGGAAATAGTGTTAAAAAGTACTGCACGGCAGTTAATGAATATCGTCTGTAACTAAACCGATAAACAAAGAGAATTTCACCACAAATTTCCAAGGCAACGTTGAAATCATAAATTCCCAAGACAAAGTTGAACGCATAAATTCAATTTTAGAAACGGGCTTACAACATTATATTGAAGACGCAACTAGAGGCATAGATAGGATGTTTTTGTTTGTTTCAAGAGTAAGTCCTTTTGTTATCTCTCTACCCAACCCTATATTGTTATCACTGTTATAAGTTTGAGCAAGGAGTCGATGATAGCGTAGAGACGCCTTTTGACACATTTGGAAACAGTGTAGACCCAGTTCAGACGACTCCTTTAGGTATCGCCTGATCAGGAATTGCTCTGTTTGTTCATCCCTTTAATCTATATATGAATAGTCTTGTCCGAAATAATGACATCATGAATATCAATTAGATTAATTGTTATAACAGCACATGAACACAAGGCATGTAACCACATGAATGTGGAGAATGAGTTAAATGCCACTTGTGTAAACAGTTAAGACCCAGATCATATGGTTTCTAATCAGGATGTGCTTTGTTCGTCACTCCTAATCCTTTAGCAAATTCACTGACTGCATACTCAAAGCAAAAAATAGATATGCGTACTCAGATACTAACTCGTCATTTCTCCATCACACCCTATGTTGTGACCACACTTTAGAATAGACTCTTCGAGACAAAGGGTTTAGTGGAGAAATGAAAGTGTTTTTTGAAATATAAGTATAGAAGAATTTAGACACTTTTAGACAGCTGGCTGCTTAATGTAGGATGGAAGTCATGCAGAAAACTCCCAGAGGAGCCTGCTGCATGACGTCCACTCTGCATTAAGCTGTCACCTATCTTAAAGATCAATAATGATATGTATGTGAGTGTTATAATTATCGCGTTCTTACTGTATATTTGTATTATTCCATAAACAAACAGAGCAGACCCTGACCAGACCGCTCCTGTTACTACTCTGTCTGCAAATGCATGAAAAATGTATCTGTACCAGTTTGAGGGGCAATGACACAATGGTCAACTGAATGTATCAAACGAGCATTGGAGTGATAACATGTACGGACGCAGTTTTTGTAATGTCTGTGGAATTTCTACGATAGAACCAAACTTCGTATTATAATTAATATACTCATTTCAAATGCACCATCAAGTATGGTGATTAATATACTCATTTCAAATGCACCATCAAATATTGCTATTGATATACCCATTTCAAATGCACCATCAAGTATGGTGATTAATATACTCATTTCAAATGCACCATCAAGTATTGTTATTAATAGACTCATTTCAAATGCGCCATCAAGTATTATGATTAATGCACATATTTCAAATGCGCTTCAGGTATTGCGATTAATGTGCACGGTTTAAATGTGCCATTAAGTATAGCGTTTAAGATAAAACTTGAAATGATCTATCGTTTATTGTGATTGGTGTACACATTTTAAATATTTTTAAATGTATGTTATGTTATGTTGGTTGTAGATAAAACACGTACTGAAATATCAAAATCTCGTATTTCTCAGCTATTCCCTATCTCGCTGCTACTTATTAGAATCGTCTCTCGTAGGCGATTCTAGTGAGTAGCAGCAACACAGGGTTTGGCAAAGATTTTGTTTTTAAAAAAAAGAGTACATAAATTTCTCAAATACTCCTCTTATCTACAGCTCTGTGCAGCACCGTACATTTTTCCTGTTGATATATGTGTTTCAAATCAGTCATTAAACATTGTAATGAAGTGTTTCGATTGATAGACTTTAATGAGTCTTTATGTTGGATTGTTTGTTAATATGTCTGTTTAAGTGTTTATATGTCATTAATGAGTATATCCATGTATATTCGTATGCTATGTTCAGAGTTACAGATAAAGGTACGCACTCAAATACTAAAATCGTCATTTCTCCACCAGACCCTATGTTGTGACCACTCTTTAGCATCGTCTCTTCGAGATGAGTGGTCGTCTAAAGAGTGGTCACAACATAGGGTTTGATGGAGAAATGGAGAAGTTATTCTTGAAAATGGTTTAATTTACGCATCTTATCTGGACCTCTGTATGTGATATGTTACATACAGTAAAACCTCTTTGTAACGGCCATTAAAATGTGATAATTAGTTGGTATTTAGGACAGGTGGCTGCTTAAAGCAAGGTGAAAGTAAAACAGAACGCTCCTATATGAGCGTTCTGTTTAACTTCCACCGTGCTTTAAACAACCACATGCCTTTAACACAAAACAATTGATGTACTTTAGTGGCCGTTATAGAGAGGTTTTACTGTATTAGTATACGTGTACTACGTGTTCATTTTCAGGGTGCTATCTGTGCTATGGGATATGTTGTTCTTACATAATGCTGATACTGTTTGATGTGTGTTGACGCATGCATGTTGTAACCCTCTGTTGGTTTGTAGATGTTCAACTCACCTTCATCCTCGCATGCACGTGTCCCCCGACCCCACATCGCTGCCATACTCTTCTTAAACTTGCTTCCTTTATTTTCCATGAGTTATTTTTCCAGTTTGTTAGTGGTAGTGTTTCACCCTGCTGAATACAGTTCACTGTTAATACGATTGCTTAAGATCGGTTTGAGTTTTTTCTCCTCGGTTCACGTTCGACAGATATTCTTCTTGGTTGTTTCATTTTTACTTCACAACCTTTACGATTTTGTTCTATTTCCTTCATGCTGCTGCTCTTTCTACCTTTTAACATTTTCAGGATGAGCTCATCAAAGCGCAGAATAGTGTAATCGCAGTAGATATTTTGTCATCCAAAGTGAATGATTTTCAAAGCTGGTATGGCCGAACGTTTTCCAGGACGGTTTTGCGTCTGAGATGCAAATGAATGCATGAAATCTTTATGTTGGCTGAAATAACATGCAAATATAAGATTTACTAATATTTTAATACAGTAAACATAGCATGTGTCCCATGTTACGTTTGATGTTATGTAGGTACGTCAGTAAATGTCAGCGAGTGATCTCGTATCAATGTATATGTGAAAGAGAACAGTTCACGTTTGTGTTAACCGTTTACCTTACAGAGGCGCCTTCTAACGAGTTTGCAAACAAAGTAGATCCAGATCAGATTACTCATGTAGGAGCCGTCTGAACAGGATCTGTTGTTTACTTATGAAATAGTGTAGATCTTATTCTACAACTGGTGCCATGGTAAAAGATTCCCATATTCATTATGCTATTATAAAAATAATATTCATATATACATGTACTCAAGATTAAAGCACACATCCTTTTATGATGATCCATGTAGATTGTCATATTTGTAGTTATTACCGGCAGATATCGGCTAAAACAATCTTCTAAGTATTGTCGGTAGCTATTGACCCAATAAATCTAGTATTTAACCCTTACTACGCTGACTTTTCAAATGGACTTTTCCAGTATTCGAACAGGTCAAGCTCACGGTAAATAATTAGGGATTTTTTTAGAAAATGTGTAACATTACATACAATGCAGACCCTGATGAGAGGGCTCCTAGGGAAGCCCTCTCATCTGGGTCTACACTGTTTGCAAATGACAATAGTGACTTGTTTCCTTCACAGTTATGGTTAATATAAGTTCCTGGGTAAATGCAAATAGCTTACTCTACATTGACGCATATTATAAAAAGCATATCTTAATTATAAAACATATTTGTAACACAAGAGTCTCTTTCAGCAAAATGAAGCGAGTTTAGAGAGAGGCGGGAGAGCAAGGGAACCTTCTTGGGAAATCAGGCCAATAACTTTTCACTTTGAAATTGATTTACACGGAATATCTGCGCTATAACTATCCTAAGATGTATACAACACACTATTACTTATTATGTTGTCTTGGGAAATGGTTCTTGCTTTTCTGGTCTATCCTGTTTGCGATATCTCAACTATTTCAGCTCTCTTTGACTTCAAAGAATGTTTGGATTGTATCTATTTATTATGTAAATATGGGAATGATGTGTACCTGAGGCATGCTTGTACGCCCAGGCTCCTCGGCTGTTAGTATGTCTTGTTTTCCGTATATATTCATCCCCTGAACATGCTTGGTACTGTGTAGTGCTGCAATCATATATACATGTGTAATCCCCTTTACCGTTGTAGCGAATTGGACATATCGTGGTATCGCAAAGGCAAACATTGTGTCAATGTATGCTGGATATTGTATTTATTATTTACGTATGTGTAATCATACTTCTCCTTGTTGTATAGCGAGTGGGTAGAAGCTGCTAAGGTTAGTTTATTACTTCGTTAACTGTATTTGTTTGGGAAAGTAATGACTAGACTCGATTGGAATGACACGCTGTAGTTGCTCTGAGCAGGACTACTTTAGTTTTGTTGTTGGCGACCTGCTCGGTGATGCTTTGATTGGGTACTAACTAAACGGTGATTGTGTGTCACACTCCGTTTGAAGATTAAGGTGTACATTACAACACAGATGCAACAAATGGCTTTCTCTTGGACATTGTTTTTCACTTTGTTTCATGTAGTATTGTACAGATGACTTTTTGAACTATCTCTCCGATCGTTTGTTTCCTTTTGTACTTTGCGGTTTCGATGTAACTGGGTGCGGTTGTTTTGTTGATGCTATCAGCTATGATGTCATTGTTGTGGACAATTCCCTCTCATACCCCATGTGACTGTTGTGTATCTGTGGGCCGAAACTGTGTTAACCTAATGGGTGTGTACATCAACCTTCGAGTGCTTCCTTCCCATGTAATAGTGTTAGCCCTTACCCCGTTGTAAATAAACCAAGTCTGCTTTGTATGGATCTGGTGCAATTTGTCTCCTTCCGATTCAATCAAGCTTTTAACCGGGTGTTAAACAGCGTGGATCCAGATGACACAACACGTTACTAGGCGTCTCATCTAGATCGAAACTGTTTGCAAATATCCCTGTTCTATATATTTAGTCCAAATTTCAATACCTGCGGAATATTCATGGAAAACAATGTTATAATGAAATATGGAAGGTGGAACATTGTAGCCATTTTAGAAAGTAATGAACCAGATCTTTCAAATTCCCTTGCAAACATAGTTTACCCTTATGGGACGTTTCCTGTAGGAGCCATCGGATCTGGGCCTACTCTGTTTGCAGATGCTTGAAAGCACGTTTATATGAAGGAAAGGGTTATATATACAGTGCAATGTGTTCAACATTCATACAAGTTATTGTTGACATTTGATTCATTGCAGGTGGTGGCAATTGTTTCCATTTTGTTCATCGTATTGTCCACAATAGCATTGACTTTAAACACTATGCCGGCATTTCAAGAGCCCAAGCCGCCTATAACAGACTCAGATAACGTTCCTCCTGGTTCTAAAAGTGAGAAAAAAGACACGTCTACTGATAATCCTGATTTAGCAATAGTAGAAGCAGTCTGCATAGGATGGTTCACGTTAGAATATTTACTCCGATTTTGGGCTTCCCCAAACAAATGGAAATTCTTTAAAGCACCGCTTAACATTATTGACTTGTTAGCTATTTTGCCATATTTCATATCATTAGGGTTGACTGAAACCAATGAAAATACTACGGCACAATTCCAGAATGTAAGAAGAGTGGTGCAGATCTTTCGAATCATGAGAATACTGAGAATATTAAAGTTAGCGAGACATTCAACTGGGTTGCAGTCGTTAGGTTATACACTTCAACGTAGTTATAAGGAATTAGGCCTTTTGTTAATGTTTTTAGCGATAACCATATTGCTATTCTCAAGTCTTGCCTATTTTGCGGAGAAAGATGAAGATAAAACAAAGTTTACAAGTATTCCTGAGACTTTTTGGTGGGCGGCAATCACGATGACAACGGTAGGGTATGGTGATATTTTCCCTACCACTGTTGTAGGCAAGATAGTAGGTAGTGTGTGTTGTATATGCGGAGTTCTGGTTATCGCGTTACCTATTCCAATCATCGTGAACAACTTTGCTGAGTTCTATAAGGATCAGATGCGGCGTGAGAAGGCGTTGAAGCGGCGCGACGCCCTTGAAAGGGCTAAACGGACGGGCAGTATTGTCTCGTTCCACTCGATAAACTTACGAGACGCATTTGCCAGAAGTGTTGACCTAATGGAGGTGAATGTTTCTGGACAACGAAATGCATCGGAAGAAGCGAGTGGTGAGGGCAAACACCCACCAAGTCCTCCGAGCTATGTACAAGCGATGAAGGGCAACAAGGAGTGGTGTAAGAGTCAGTCTGGAAACGAGAGTTGTGACTCGAAAAGTCTACCCGGGATGTCAAATCCCAGCGCTCCGAACCTCTTGGATGCCGATGAGGAATCACTTAGACGGATGACCACATCTCAGCCAGAGCTAAATGCAAATCTACAGGTAAAATATTGCATGTGTTATGACCATTTATTTATAAACTGTTTTATTAGAGATAATTATTTTGCATCAAATACAAGCATGGAAATGTCTTCTAAATCTGCGATCACGTTCTTTTTGCATTGTGAGAGATGATAGCGTATTCTTGTTTAAGCACAGTGCACTCCCCTAAAGCTTTATAGATAGTTTGCACAATTAACTTACGCATGTGTAGGAAGTCATTTTAGTACCCACAACTTCAAACAAACTACTTCCTGTTTTAGTGTAGTCAAATCTATTAGAGATGAATTTATAGAAGTCATAATGTATCATTTCTCACTTAAAGCCTCAAAACCGTATATTTCTGCTGATGTACCCACATGGTAAAATTCGCTATTTCTCCACCAAACCCTTTACTGTGACCACTCTTTACATTCGTCTATTGAGTGGTCAAAGTATAGGGGTTGGTGGATAAATAAAGGAGCTATTTCTGAAAGTGTTTAAATTTAGTGTAATTTACGCACCTTATCTTGACCTCTGGTCTGTTATCATTATACGGAATGCTACGAGCAGATGTTTATTAATTATATGAAATACATATCAAAGTGTTTTAACTTGTAATACCGTACCGCATTCTATAACATCTTTTAGTATTAGCCTTGTAAAATAAATATAGAAATAAACAAACCAAATAACTCATTAACATCTAAACATAGACAACACACTGAATGATCCATACTCAATGATATAGATATAAGCATAGCTTCTCTCGAGTTCATTCTACGCACAGGGGGTTGGAACCACTCGAGAGCAAAACTGTTGTAGCTACAAATTAAGGTATGAACTCGTGCTGACCTTTTCATACCAGATGAGACACCGGGTGACTCGGCATCTCATCAGGATTCAAACTGTTTTGACAATCTGGTGGCATATTTAACTCTTTCAACCCGAGAAACATATGCAAACTGTGTTGACCCAGATCAGATGTCTCCTAGATGAACCCTCTGACCAGGGTATGCACTGTTTGTCGTTCTAAATCCTCGAGTACGTGTAAGCCTCTCCTGCCGAGTGGACTCTATAGTTAAACACTGATTGGCCATTCCACTTAGATAATTCAGGGTTGAAAGTGTTACAAGTCAACTGAGGCAATTTTAGGAAAAGGGTTATTTCTAAAATGTATATACGTCACGCGTTTTAGGTATCCGTACAAGGTTAAAACTGTTGGTTGGTTAGTTGTGTTGATTAACCTCCGTCTCTGCTTACTGTGTGCTAATTAGACGCCCTAGAGAGAGGGGAGTGGGTATAGAGGAAACCGGGCGCAATGCACTCCTCTTATCATCAATAGAGTTTCTCTGGTTCTTTTTTATACCCAGTGTAAAGCACTAATACATCGTACCTCGGTTTATAAAATCTCAACCGAAGGAATTGGTCTGGCAGGGGATCGAACCCAGGGCCCCTGGTATTGTAGTCGAGCGCGTTAACTACTCGACCACGACCGCCGGTAAAAATTGAGTAAAAGTGTACTTTGCTTAACGAAATATAGTAAGGCGTGGGCATAACTTACGACTGTAAAAGACTGGTGTTAGAATACCAATGTCGCCGATATTGTTCGCTCTAGTTTTAAACAAACATCGTGTGCGTTTTAGTTCCGTGGCTATCGTAACTACAATTGAACTCACAATATCTCGAACTTCGGGATAACTCGAAGTAAATGTTGTTCGGTCCGTCCAAAATTTACAAAACAGACTACATGTAGTTCTAAAATATATCACTACGCACATCTAGAAACACATGTGAAAGTATAATGCTAAATGCTGAAAGCTTTACTTTAGACCTGCATTAAGTTGTGAACTTCGGCTATCGTCCAGTTTAGAAATCGGATGACTCGAACTGCTGTTATCTCGATGTAATGTGTATGGTCCGTTGAAGTTTGAGATATCGAAATTCAGCTGTACTCAGTAGTGTTCCGATTGATCCCATAAGTGTTGCAATAATATTTTGCTCTACTACAAGAAATTACTAGTGGCGATATGAACCGTTATTATTGATAAATAAATGCGTTTTAAGATGTGAATCGTTAGTAGTGATAAATAAATGCGTTTTAAGGTGTAAATTCTTCATAAATTGGTCCAAATAGTATAATTTAGACGATTATGAGTATTTTGAAAACGCATTATTTATAGACAGATTGTTTAAATAGCTAGAAAGTTAAATACAGTTTTGCACTGGATATTTGAATTGATTAGTCGTTATGATTAATATGAAGGTACGGGTAGAATGAGTCAATATTGATTTTACTTGTAGAAGTTTTTTCAATACTGATAACTACATGTACAAGTGTCTACATAACTTTGCAGTATAGTATTCCTATCTGGATCTTCACTTGCATTTCCAAGTAGTGAACAATTGCCGATCGACATTTTGTTACGCTTAATTATAACCTATCCACGACTTGAACATCGATTGCATTCACTCGCATTGTCGCGATTGAAATTAGATACATGTATTAAACAAACGTAAAAGTGCCGTCTCTTACACGTAACAATGCCGTCTCCTACACGTAAAAGTGCCGTCTGTTAAACGTAAAAGTGCCGTCTCTCATGCGTAAAAGAGCCGTCTTCTACACGTAAAAGTGTCGTATCTTACACGTAAAAGAGCCGTCTCTTAATATATAAAAGAACCTCCTTATTCACTTAAAAGTGCCGTCTCTTACACGTAAAATGGTCGTCTCTTAAACGTAAGACTCGTGTTTATAAAAGAGACTCATTTTTCAGGTAAAGTGCCGTATCTTACACGTTAAAGTGCCGTATCTTACATGTAAAAGAGCCGCCTCTTACACGTAAAATTGCCGTCTCTTACACGTAAAAGAACCGTCTCTAAATACATCAAAGAACCTCCTTATACACCTAAAAGTGCCGTCTCTTACACGTAAAGTGTTGTCTCTTACACGTAAAAATGCCGTCTCTTGCACGTAATAGAGCCGTCTCTAATCACATAAATTCACGTAAAAATGTCGTCTCTTATACGTAAAAGTGCTGTCTCTTACATGTAAACGTGCCGACTCTTACGCGTAAACGTGCCGTCTCTTACACGTAAAAATATCGCCTCTTACACGTGAAAGTGCCATTTCTTATATTCAATTCAATTCAATTCAATGTAAAAGCTTCCTCTCTTATGCGTAAATGTAACGTCTCTTACACTATCCAGTCCACTTTGTGTTATGTATGTCAACGTATATCAGCGTTAAGTAGATGGTATTCTAATCAATTTAAGTTGATTTTTCTAATTGTGAAGATACTGTTGACAAAATAAGATCATTGACAAATTATAAAACAATTTAAGCACATTCAGTTCAAAACGTACTTAATTCTCGGGCCTCAGTTGAGGGACAACGCTCATGAAGAAACCTTATATACTAGTTAATGTGTTTTATATGTTATAAAACTGTTGTTATTGCACAATGTAGTGAGCTCCTGCACACTAGTATTTAGTAAATTACAAGTCTTGGTCCACGGTTTGATGACACAGATTTACATTTCAGAGTACAAGTTGGGTATAATCGGCATCAATCCATAGCAACTCTAAGACATTTTAGAAATACAGTAAAACCCCTCTAAAGCGTCCACCAAACTGATATATAACCATAGGTCTTAAAGGCAGGTGGTAGCTTAATACAGGACAGCAGATAGGCGGAGAGCTTCTTAAGGATCTGATTTGTCTTATTTACAATGCTGGGTTCATAATGCCCTTTTACAAAATCATTTAATAAATACAGTGAAACCCCGATAGTTCGAACACTAAAACAAGCATCAGTACCGGTCTTTAAGACAGGTGTCCGCCCAAGTCAAACAGGGGGGCATATGTCAGGGGGGGGGGGGGGGGCAAATGTCCGCCCAAGATAAAAAAAAACCAGGGGGGGGGGGCAAATGTCCGCCCATGCCCAAATATGAGGGCAAAGGTCCGGGGGGCAAATGTCCGTAAACCATTACCTCATAGGCTATTTTTAGATACAACCTCTTTGAATAAATCTACCGGAAAGGAGCATTAACTAGAGAAAAGGAAACTTTTGGAATTTTGTAGTTTGAAACCACTGTGATAAATAGAGCATTTGCTCCTATAGGAGCAAATGCTCTATTTATCACAATGGTTTCACAAAGTGACTTTTGCATACCAGATGAGTCGTCAAATGTCGTCAATATGAGGGAATGGGTTAATGTAGGTAGAGATTCATGCAGAAAATTACTCTGGGGGCTTTCTCTATTGCTTTCAGCCTGCATTAACCAGCCACATGCCTACAAAAACAAAAATTCTTGATTACTAAAATTTCGTAGTGTCGAGATTTTACTGTAATCCTAAGTTCATAATGTATTATATGAGTGTTCATAACATGTATACAATATAGCGTGTCTAATACGAACAATGAGGAAAACAAAACGGGGGAACTGTTTAAAAAGCATGTTGTTTATTAATGCTGAACGGGTGTAATTAACCCTTTCCCTCATAGAAACACCTTTACACGCCTAATCAAACAGAATATACCCAGTAGGAACGTTCTGATTAGTGTCTGTTCTGTTTGCGTGTGGCATATATCTTGCAGTTTTTGTCTTAGTCAAAAATGTACAGCATGGGAATAAAGTTAATGAAACTTCATGCACATGCATTACTGTTCATTATCGAAAGGGTTAAAGAATGTTCGAACTGCATTAAGCTACCACATGCATTCATTAAGCTACCCCAGTATTATACTTCTTGTGAGTAGGTTTTAAAATGTCGTTTAACCGTAAACACTCGCCTGTGGTATTTGCAAATTAATACGTGGGGATGGGGATCTTTGCAGACACGGACTACGCGCCTACTCAATAACTTGGTGTCCACTCAGATTCAACATTCTGATTTTAATGTTAGGTAACGACATGTTGCAGGTGCTGATGAGTCTTAAATAGTTTGATCCTGATTAGACACTCAGTGCTGAACGCAGCGTATCATGTTATACACTGTCTGCAAAGTCCCGAAGGCTTCTCTTTATTCGGCGTAATTACCACTCGGCGTATAATCGTAACTACTCGGCTGTTTCCGGATGTCTTTTTTTTTTTATAGAATACCATCGAGGTTCTCCGAATGAGACATTAGCTCGTAAATTGACGAAAGGTGTTAATCAGTTGATTTTTTTTGTGAAATTTCGTCTATCAAAGAATTACGACTGTTAGGATATCAACTGTCATAAAACTTTAAGAATTTCTGAAATAACAGCACACGATGTACTCTTCTAAACGGGGTCCAATTCTGGGTCTTTATCGGGGGGGGGGGGGGGGGGGAAAGTCGTTGAAATTGTATTTTTCTAAAGGTCTTAGAACTGTTAGGCAATTTTGAGAACTGTCAGGGAAGTTTGAAAATATAGGCACATTTCAGGAAATTGTCAGGGAATTTTGAAAAGAAAATTAGATTCAAGGCCATAGCACTTTAAACATCCACAAACATATCACAAACTTCATGTGTCACAATGTAATATGACAGGGAAATTAAAAAAAATGTTTTCTTTGGTTTGTGGTCACCCTGTTAAATACAGGAGGTTGTTTAATGCAGGACGAAACTTATGCAGAAAGGTTTTGGCATTACTTTAGACATGCATTGAGCAACCACCTGTTTTAAAAAAACACGCATGTTAATCCATTAAGATTTCGTTTTAGAAGGGTTTTACTGTTATATATAACATTTAGTTGATACATAATTCGTCAAGGTCTAGTAAATTACTCTACCTACACCACCCCACGTAGACGTAGTCGATGTAGAACGCCTTAAAACGTGTGACAGTAAAACCTCGCTACAACAACCCATCATCCCAACTTTTTTACTGTTTTACTGTTTAGCCCATTACCCCATAGGCTATTTTTAGATACAACCTCTTTGAATAAATCTACCGAAAAGGAGCATGAACTAGAGAAAAGGAAAATTTTAGAATTTTGTAGTTTGAAACAATTGTGATAAATAGAGCATTTGCACCTATAGGAGCAAATGCTCTATTTATCACAATTGTTTCAAACTACAATTTTATTAAAATATAAGTGACTTTTACAGAGTCGTCAAAAGTCGTCAATATGAGGGAATGGGCTAATGTTCACTCAAGATTTTATCACCATATTAAAATTCATTGACAGGCTAAAACAATCAAACATCGGAAACGGTTTTCTTTCAACATGGTGGAAACTATCAATTTTTTTTTTAAAAAAAAAACACACTCCCCGGATTTATAACATTCCATAAGCAAATAGAGCAGACCCTGGTCAGACAGCTCATTCAGGAGCTGTCTGATCTGGGTCTACTCTGTTTGCAAATGCACGAAAATGCGTTTATATGAGGGAAAGGGTAAACTATGTCTAATTCTGAAGTTCTGAGACAGTTTTTAGCTTACCCTTTACTTCAGAGGAACACGTTTTGACGCATTTAGACAACTTTTGACGCCTTTTGCAAACATAGCAGATTCAGGTCAGAAAGTGCCTGTAGATGCCGTCTGATCTGGGTCTACTTTGTTTGCTTATAAATCATGTACATCTTCTCTGATTCTACAGCTTATTCCATGGTTAAAACGTCTCTTGTTCATGGTTACATTACCCTAATTAATCTTTATATGACTATTCATGAGGGAAAGGGTTAGTTCGAGACGAAAGTTGTTCAGAAATCTCTCTTAACACTCCCCACCACCACCACCACCACCCACCACCTCTAGTGACGCATTATTGCGCCTCTGTAAAAGTTACATTTTGAAACTATTGTGATAAATAGAGTATTTGCTCCATAGGAGTATATGCTCTATTTATCACAATGGTTTCAAAACTGCACAATTCTAAAATTGTCTTTTTCTCTAGTAAATGCTCTTATGGTCTAGATATAGTCTAGGAGGGAACGAGTTAAAGAGACTTCTGTATGATTTTTCTTCTTATTTAAAATTCTTTAGCAACCAATGTCACATCTGTGCTTACCTTGATGCGAACAGTTTGGATCCAGATGAGACGCCAAGTAACCTGGCGTCTCATCACGATCCAGACTGTTTGTTAGTGTGTCGTAATATTTTGAAAGAAAAGGGGGGAAATTAAATGAAAACGAATTTATAGCAAGTGATAAATTATTTGGCTGCGAAATAGTTAACCCTTTCCCTGTTTAATATTCATATAGGAAATAGTGACATCATGGATATCAATCAGCTTATTCTTTATAATGCCATATGTACACACTTCACGGTGTGTTAGGGCTCAGACAGATACTGTAGAATCAGATCTATATTATACCACAAGTAAACAGAGCAGGTCCTGATCAGACAGGAGCCGTCAGATCTGGGTCTACTTTGTCTGTTAATGCGTGAAAAGGCGTTTATATTAAAGAAAGGGTTAGGCAACTAGATGCATTCAGTGGGGTTTTATAGAGAGGTTTTACTGTATTTTTTATAGTTTTGTTGTTGATTCTTGAACTCATGTATATGTTTATATTTTTAAACAGCAACCAAATTTTAAAATATTTTCCTACTCCATCACGAGACTAGTATTAGATATAAACTTTAATATCGACACAATCACATACATGTATAATTACGTTAATATATATAGCTCATGTATAGTCATTTCTAGATCTACCAGTTGCAACTAATTTATTTGTTTTTTGCTATTTGCGTATACTTTAAAAGCACGTAGATATATCTATAAAATAACTATACTCGACTGGTTTGTTTATGTTACGGAAAAGGGCAGATGGGCATTTGCAAACAGTGTAGATCATAATATTGCCCATAATCAGTGTCTACACTGTTTGCTACTCACTAGAAATAGCAGGTGCCCGTCTTACTAAAGATTGTACGACCAAAACCATCGATTAACCGTTTACTCCATAAATAAAGTGAAAACTCGATCATTCGAACTCTCAAATACGTATACGTCATTATTGATCTTTAACACAGGTGGCTGCTTAATGAAGGATGAAAGTCACGCAGAAAGCTCCACTAGGAGCTTTCTGCGTGACTTTCACCGTGCATTAAACAGCCACCTGACTACAAAGACATATATTCTTCATTACTGAAATTTCGTAATATCGAGTGTTTACTGTAATAGTGTAAAAATAATGGCATACTGAATAATAATTAGATCATTTTTAATGATATTATATGAACGCATGACATTTTGGCAATATCAGAAATTGTGAAATCAGGGTCCATGCTTATAAAACTTTTAGTTGAGTCTGAGAACGTTCTCAAGCTTTTGATTGGTCAGATTTGAGCCTCTGGCTCAAATCTGACCAATCAAAACCTTGAGAACTCAAATCTGACCAATCAAAAGCTTGAGAACGAAACTCCGACTCAACTAAAAGCTTTATAAGCATGGACCCAGATCTTTATTATACCATGAGCAAACATAGCAGATCCCTGGTCAGACGGTTCCTATAGGAGCGTTCTCATCTGGGTCTACTATGTTGGCAAAGGCGTAGAAAAACGTATTTATGGAGTACGTTGTTAAACCTATTTAACGACGATAGCCACCATCCGGGTAACTAAAACCATGGCACATTCTAGTGTGCAGAAATTAAGGCCAACTTCGCACGACAGAAAGGCTCAGCCTCCAACCAGAGGTTACGATTTTCTGTATGTTGGTTAGAACTTCCGATAATATTCATCTTACGATTTTTAGTAAGACGGTCCCAATTATTTTAGCCACTACTGAAAACAGTACAGACCCCGACCATATGCCCTGTTAGCATACGGCGTCTGATCTAGGTCTACACTGTTTACTTATGCTCCAATGCCTCTTTCCCATTTATGCATCGCCATTTATAAGTTCAACGGTACAATATGCTTTTCGTGCCTCCAAATCGTTCACAAGCTTCCAATTTTCAATTCCAGGCAACACAGGAGGGCACCTTCTGACCATTTCCTTCAAATGGCTGTCAAACAATAAACTTCTTGCAAATCCTTGGTTTATCCCGTTTTTTCTCGCGTATAGTGATATGTCTGTGACTGTCAATTGACAAAAACAAACACTGTTTCATTTTCTAGAAAGCTGCCTAGTTCTATTAGAAACATTTAGTCCACACAGAAGTAACAAACTAGATCAAAGTCCAGTGCTAGAAAAGCATATGTTACCAATAAGCAACTTTAATATATATCACCACAGGGCCAGCTTACCATTCAAGTCACGCCACCCAGCGTATCAGGGAAGCCATGCATAGAAATGAAGCCCCTTGCACGCCAATATAGCACCACAAGCAGTAGCGACACCTATACCTCTTGCATGATGCACCTTCCTACGAGTCCATCTCTAAAGGGACATAACTCTCATTCTCATACTACGGAGGGTTCATTACGTAACAATATATATGTGAATCCGCTTGGAGATTCGCAGAGCTTTTCTAGTTTGCCAAACTATAATTTTGTAAATACGAAAAGTGCTTCCAAAGAGGGAACAGATCAAGATTTATATCATAATAGTGCACATGTAAATAATGACTGCGATTATGATAGTGTGTTTACGGGACATATCGTTCAAACATTGGGCCACGGCGTCACCGCCAGGTGGCAGCGCTTTAATTCTCAGCCTCCGTTACAGGGTGATGACCGTTACCATGGAAATGGTAATAATGTAACGAAAGAAGGTAACCAATCGTGTGAACGGAGCCATGGCGGAAGTCTTAAACGTCATCGGTCCGAGACTAGTCATGAGCGCCATCTCCAATTTGGAGAGGTGATGGAGCGAACTTTCTCTTCCACTGACAATATACATGATATGCAAGGGTTCCCTAAACCCAAATTAAAGTTCCGAAAAGCTGTCTCGCTTGCAAGTAAATTGCATGGAAGTCCCTCTACAGGAAGAAAGCTCGCCAACTACCACCTAATCGTCAACCCCGAATCAGGTAGGCATCCCTCGTTAAACCTTTAACATGCTGTACAAACATTTTCACAAGTTTTTACCACTTTAACCCATTCCCTCATAGGCTATTTTAGACCCAACCTTGTTCAATAAATCTACCGCAAAGGATCATTTATTGGAGAAAAGGAAAACCTTGAATTGTGTAGCATTGAAACCATTGTGATAAATATAGCATTTGCTCCTGTGGAGCAAATGCTCTATTTATCACAATGGTTTAAAACTATGACACTCACAGAGTCAATATGAGGGATTGAGTTAATTATATTTTATTAACTAAAATGTGATTTCATTTTCTGTACAGGAAATGCGACCAACATACCACACTTTGGATGCTGATGAGACGCTGAGTCACTCGGCGTCCCAATGGGGTCCCACTTCTTTGCAAAAGTAATCACGAATTCTCCCATAGCAAGTTAAAGGTTGACTATATCTAACCCTTATCCCGCTCTCCGCGACCTGACTCGCATTTGCAAACAGATTATGTCCAGATGAGACGCCGAGTTGCTCGGCGTCTCATCAGGATCCAAGCTGTTTAATATAATCTGAAGTATTTTACTTTGCATCAGATCGAACGTTGGACAGATAGTCATTATATTTCACAGCGGGGTAAGTTTTAACATGTGAAGTAGTCCCTGAACTAACAGTAATAGCATGACATGTATAAACAAAACAATACCCCATATTACATATTAACCCATTCCCTCATATTGACGACTTTTGACGACTCTGTAAAAGTCACCTTGTGAAACCATTGTGATAAATAGAGCATTTGCTCCTATAGTAGCAAATGCTCTATTTATCACAATGGTTTCAAACTACAAAATTCTAAACTTTTCCTTTTCTATAATTAATACACATTTTCGGTAGATTTATTCAAAAAGGTTGTATCTAAAAATAGTCTATGACGTAATGGGTTAATCAAAGCATAGAGCTACAGATAATGACGCGTGCTCAACTACTAAAATCGTCATTTCTCCACCAATCCCTATACTGAGACCACTCTTTAGAATCGTCTCTTCGAGACGATTGTCAAAGTATAGGGTTTGGTGAAGTAATAAAGTAGTTATTTTTGAAAATGTTTTAATTCACGCATCTTATCTGGACCTCTGATAGTATGTCTATAAGATAAAAATAAATGTTTTTGAGAGGGATGTGCTTGCAAGTATTGTAGACCTAGACTCGACAGTGTGTCGGAGACACAATGTCTGGTCGTGACCTGCACTTATTTGTCTGGCTGGATAATTCAAATATATGATGTTTTTTTAAGCAGCGTATGTCCTGATCAGAAACGTGTTTCTGGTGAGGAGACATTTCTTAGTATGCACAGATAAGCCATCCAGAGCTCCAGATAAGATGCGTAAATTTAAACCTTTTCAAGAGTAGCTCCTTTATTTCTCCACCAAACCCTACACTCACCACTAAACCCTATACTGTGATAACTCTTTCTCAAAAGTGGTCACAGTATAGGGTTTGATAGAGAATAGCCATTTTAGTATTTGGGTAAGCACCTTAATATGTACCTCTGGCGCTCTTTTCCCATAGATAGACTCACGTATAATACTCGACATATTATTCATTAATTATCAATATGCGCGCGATGTGTCGTAAAACTGTAAGAACTATTTAAACACCCCATACACAAATCAAGTATTGTGTTAAATAAATAATAATGTTAATTACAAAACTAGTGCAATGAATGGTTTCTGAGACACCAATATAACTGTACACTAAATGCATGTATGTATGATCGTAAACAGTAAAAGATAATAAACATTTGTGAAAAGAATTTTTTTATCATCTTCAATAATTAGACATCTTATTTTTATATTATCCTTCATTGAAGAATGTTTTCTTTTTAGCTTTATACTTTTTCCCTCATAGTAACGCCTTTTGCACGCCATTTTAACATAACATACCCAGATCAGGTAGCTCCTGAAGGAGATGTCTGATCAGAGTCTACTCTGATTACTTACAGAATTCTAATGATATATTACTACAGTTTCTGTCTAAGAGTTAAAGTACCTGTCGCATTACAGTAAAACCTCTCTATAACGACCACTAAATTACATCAAGTATTTTGTGCTAAAGGCAGGTTGATGCTTAAAGCAAGGTGAAAGTAAAAAGAACGCTCCTATAGGAGCGTTCTGTTTTACTTTCACCTTGCTTTAAGCAACCACCTGCCCAAAATGCCAACCAATTAACACAATTTAGTGGTCGTTATAGAAAGGTGTTACTGTATTTCCTCTGCAAGTACCTTTGGTAATTTATATTGAACTTATGGACGCACGTGATTCCCATACTCCGAACATGGGCATATAATGTAGACCAATATCTGGAATATCCTAGAGGAACCCTCTGATCAGGATTGGACTGCTTACAAAATCACTTTATCTCCCATTATGCGGAAGTTAAAGGGAGTTAAACGTTTAAAATAACCACTGATGATAGCTGATTGTTTATAGGTACATGTATATTTACGTACTCATAATACTTTGATTTGGGTAGAAACTGTAGAGATAGATCAATTATAATTTCATAAGCAAACAGAGCAGACCCTGACCAGACGGCTATAGGATCCGTCTGATCTGTCTCTACTCTGTTTGCAAACGCGTGAAAAGGCGTTTATATGAGGGAAAGGCTTAACGCCTATTTATACAATGAAACACCTCTAAAAAGCAACGTTTAAAAGACAGAGGCTAGCTTAACGCCCCCATAGGAGCTTAACTTAACTTTCTGCATGAGCTTTTTCTACATTAAGCAGTTACCTTCTTTTGAAGAACACTTATCATTAACTAGGTGGTCGCTGTAAAGAGGTTTTACTGTATTGCGCATGCGTGCATTATTACGAGTGTGATATTATATTGTTAAAACTGAATGATTCGCAGTAAAATCTCTCTCAAGCGAACCATTATTTCTATTGTAGATATTTCAGATACATAGATACCTTCCGAACAGATTTGTGCATTACTTTTGTTCTACAATAATCCTTTTATTCCATGAATATTCATGAAACAATAACGATATCTTGAAACTCAATAAGGTGATTTTTTATAATGGCATATGAACGCAGAACTGTTTGGACATAGCAGAAGTTTTATAATCAGAGCTATATAATTCTATAAGCAAACAGAGCAGAGCATACCCTGGTCCTACAGGAGCCGTCTGATCAGGGTCTGCTCTGTTTGCTTGATATAATATAGATACGATTCTGCATTGTCTGCAATGGCAAAAACTTTCTGTGTCCATGTGCTAATGTAGCAAACTAATCTAATTAATACTCGTGACGTTATTAAATGTTACAAAAATATTCATGGAGTAAAGGGTTAACCCATTCTCTCCTACTGACGCCTTTTTGCGCCACTGTAAAACTCATGTATTGAAACCATTGCGATAAATAGAGCATTTGCTCCATAGGAGCTCCAAATGCTCTATTTATCACAATGGTTTCAAAATTACACAATTCTTAAATTCTCCTATTCGGTATATTAATTCAAAGAGGTTGGGTCTAAATATAGCCTAGGAGGGAATGAGTTAATGTCCCCATATAATGATTGCTGTAATGAGGGGCTACTGTATGATTGTTTTACCTGCAAACTTTGCTGCTTCTCTTACAGATGAAAGGTTTTTGCTGTACTGAGTGACTAGCTGTTAGGGGTGTTAAGAATGATGAGAGCAGGTTGCTAAGTAATTGGTGTGACCCCATGTGATCATGTCCACTTTGTTGAAGCTCCCGGTTCAATCCTACCAACGATACACGATTTCGCCGCGCTAATCTAATTAGATTCTAAAGTCGACTGTTTGATTGGATAATGCGACTCTCGGATATTTTTAATTAGTGTAGAACCAAGTAGCGGTTCCAATGCTGTAATTTTTATAATGGACTGCAATGGTTTTTAACGGCAAGAACCATAAACCCCCTCTAAGCCGGACGTCTATTTTAGAATACGTATCGGTCTTGGAGACAGGTGGCAGCTTAATGCATGGTGAAAGTTATGCAGAAAGGCCATGTAGGAGATCTCTGAATGATTTTCACCATGAATTAAGCACTCAGTGTGCTTAACATTATCTAGATTCTTCTCTACTAGAATTCCGGTTTAGATTATCGTACATTTTAGTGTGCAGCAAATAACCATTGTTTATTTCAAATATCAATACCTACTGAATATTCATGGACAAAATAGTTATAATGAAATATGGAAGATGGGACATTGTGGCCATTTTAGAAAATAAAGAAACATAACTATCAAATACCATTGGCAAACAGAGCAGACCCTGATAAGACGGAAAGGATACAGGCTATTTTCGCGTGATAGAAATTATCGTAAGTCCAAACATGCGGCGATCGACGTATGCTAGAACTGACGATAAGTTCAGTCGCACGATCTTTACTCAACGGCTGCTGACCGCGCTGTTTCTTATTTGCAACATGTGTATACAATAGCTTCGTCCCATTTTGGACCGCGTTAAGATATTTAAATTATAAACATATACCAAAATCATATTATTTTGAACGATGCATCCCAAAAATTGGTGCAAGTCAGTGTAGTTTCCGTAAGTGTATCTGCCGTCACGTGACTAGCGTATCTCGCGGGTCGAGAAAATGCGAGAACTTAAGTTTCAGCAAAGGAGATATGCGTTACTCAGTCCACTAAGTGTGTTGACCATTTGCTTTTTAACTGCTTGGTAGAAATCTTTGCTTTCGCTGTGCAAATGTCCTGATGAGTTTTGCTTGGCATTTCCTTTCGAAATATGACCTCAAATGTTTTGATCGTGTGTTTCCGTGCGATTTACGTGGTCACACCAGCAACTTACCTCCTGTTACTATATTTAGCTCATTCGGCCAACATCGTTCTTTATCGATTTATTCCGCATGCATTTTTTAAAACCAGTCTTTTGGGTCTATACGGTGGAACATACTCGTATTCGAGAATATTAACACGAGCTTAATTTTTACCTTACTTATTGTAGCTTTTCTTACTAAGATTTTCGCACATGTTCTGCTTGTAGTTTATATAGTTTAAATGTCCATTAAGCAACTGAAATGAAAATATTTCCACGGCTCTATCTATATTAGATATGAATAACATTAGTTTTTCGTTTTATGCAATTTGTTGTTTAATACCCCAATACCCCTTCTTCTTGAGTGCATTTTGTGCATTGTGTGCATTCTTGAAATGACATTTAAATGATTGAACGGTTAAGAAGTTAACGATAATACACGTATATGTTATTTTCTATTCTTTCTTAAATCTTTTACTGCCAAATTTTGTCTGCTACAATTTTCAGGTTTTATTTTTTCCCTTCATTTTTGTTTCCAAAACAGTCAGAGTAACAAACAGTTTGGATCCTGATGAGACACCGAGTTACTCGACGTCTCCTCTGGATCCGAACTGTTTGCAAAGATAATCGCAGATACGGCACTGCCGGTTGCGAAAGTTAATGTTCGACATGAGATAGTTCAGTAGACGAATAGTTCCATGAATAAGATTTTGGTGGGTGTTTTAACAAGTGACCGAAATAAACCATGTGGCAAGTGACGAGTTGCTGCCTTTGGCACGTATTATCTGATCATTATCTACCCTGTTTATTATCTGATACTATAACTAGCAAACATTGATAAG
Organism: Azorinus chamasolen; assembly: GCA_963576725.1. NCBI lineage: Eukaryota > Metazoa > Mollusca > Bivalvia > Cardiida > Solecurtidae > Azorinus > Azorinus chamasolen. The sequence continues at coordinate 83,251,584 of OY755243.1, read as the reverse complement.
ACTGTGTTTATCCGTCCTAGTCATTATTTGCAATATACAAATAAGATATAATGGGGCTATTTGCACATAAAGATATGGGCAAACAGTGTAGATCCAGACTGAATGGTCAAATAATTCTGATTAGAGCAAGTGACAGTTGCAAACGAGTTATAGCAGAAATACCATTCAAAGTGAAACTAAAGTAATATGAAATGCATGTTTGGACCAATTAATTAAAGAAGTCTGGAATTCTAGCTAAAAATTGTGGATGTAAACGAAACTTGGCCGAATGTGCTAAACATATCTTTGGAAACGATCCTCGGGTCACTGGCATGCAAACGTTCTCCAGAGATATACATGTACTGGTTGTGTTTATTGTGAATAGTGGTTGTGTAGTTCATCATAATGTGACATGTCATCACATCACAGGATTGTAGACAATATGTATACTGATCTGTCAAAATATCTTATTTCTCCACCCAACCCCGTCTTGCTGCAACGTTTTAGAATCGCTCCAGATAGACAATTCTGTATCCATACTTATAAAACATTTTAGTTGAGTCTGAGTTCGTTCTCAAGCTTTTGATTGGTCCGATTTGAGCCTTCGCCAAGCTTTTGATTGGTCCGATTTGAGCCTTCGCTCAAATCTGACCAATCAAAAGCTTGAGAACGAACTCAGACTCAACTAAAAAGCTTTATAAGCATGGACCCTGAAACGTTGCAGCAGGATGGGGTTGGGTGGGGAAATAACACAATAGTTTGATTAGAATTTCTAAATACAGAAAAGCCCCATTAAACCGGACGTCTAAATAAGTATGAATTTCGGTCTTGGAGACAGGTGGCAGCTTAATGCAGAGTGAAATTCATGCAGAAAGATCACCCATGAGCTTTCTGCTTGACTTTCACCCTGCATTAAGCAGCCACCTGTCTAAAAGTATCTGATTTTTTTCTCTAGTAGAATTCCAGTTTAGAGGTTTTACTGTATGCTTCTTATCTACAGCTCTGTATCACGTGACACGTGACATGTGACAGTGCTATAAATAGGAGGGGCACTAATCTAACCATTTCCCTGTTTATTATCCATGTACGGAATAATGACATCATGAATATTTATTAGTGTTTTTTATGATGGCATATGAACAGAGGATGTTTTACAGAAACTTTAGAATTACATGTCCATCTATATTATTTCATAAGCAATCAGAGTAGAGCCTGATCAGACGGCTCCTACAGGACTCGTCTGATATGGGTCTACTCTGTTTGCAAATACTTAAAAGGCGTTTATATAAAATAGAGGGCTATCTAAGTTCCTTGTTTCTCAGTAAAGCATCTATCGTGCTGGTTTGGTACACGTTAGAAGCGCCTCGGATAGGCACTGCTAATGAGAGCCAACACGACTGAGTTTGACTGAGAACTACAGAAATAGTTCCGCTTAATTTCGAAAATGCTTCTCTGACACTCATCTCTGACATGTATTTAATATAATTATACAATAGAACATGTCTTAAGCACCCATCAAAAAGGTTATGTGCTTGTAAGGCATGTGGTAGCTTAATGCTGGTCAAAAGTAATGCAGAAAGCTCATATAGGAGCTTTCTGTGTTACTTTTGCATTGCATTAATCAACCGCCTTCGTGTTATGATTCCTATGTTCAATAAATGAAAGCGGCCGCTTAAGACAGGTTCTGCTGTAGCTCTTTATCTCTTTCTCTTCGACTATCTCTTTCTCCTCAGACAATCTACCTGTTTCCAATTGTTTCTTTCATTCTTTCTCCTTCTATCTGTCCTTCTCTGTAGCCACATAAATGAGCAGTGTTGGCATTTGGCACGCAGGACATATAATCATCTGCACACATTAAGCAACCACCTGCGCTTTAGCCATTTACTCCATGAATATTTATGAAAGAAATGGTGATATCGTCAATATTAAAGTTTTAACCATTAAAATGTAATTTTTGCCAAAAGACAAACTGTCGAATCGTATCTATATTATACCATAAGCAAACAGAGCAGAGTAGCTGTTCTGTGTCTACTCTGTTTGTAAAGGCGTAGAAAGGCTTTATGGATTAAAGGGTTAAAACGCATATATTTAACCCATTACCTCATAGGCTTTTTTTTTAGATACAATATATTTGAATAAATCTACCGAAAAGGAGCATTAACTAGAGAAAAGGATTTTTTAAAATAAATTTTGTAGTTTGAAACCATTGTAATAAATAGAACATTTGCTCCTATAGGAGCAAATGCTCTATTTATCACAATGGTTTCACAATGTGACTTTTACAGAGTCGTCAAATGTCGTCAATATGAGGGAATGGGTTAAACAGTAGACGATCGCTGAAGACAGGTGTCACTGTATTGCTTCTTTGTTAAAATACAACAGATGGTAATGTGTCCTGCAGTGTAAATCCAATCTCATGCAAAGATTCATCTGGACCCGAGGTTATAAAACATCTGAGTTGGAGTTGGAGTTTATACGAAAGTATCCGAGCTTGCTCAATGTCCGACTAATCAGATGCTTGAGAATGAACTCGGCTTCAAGCAGAACGCTTTATAACCTAAGGTCCTGATCCCTCATTCATCTCTAGCGCAGACTCGGCTACAAATGTCAAGACTTTTATTCGAATTCTAAAGACACTGTATTTGTATTTAGAAGCAATAATTCACGTGGAAAAGGAAGAGTAAGATTTGCATGTGTATAAGCATTTCACAGTGTTCGACCCTGAGCATAATTTAACGATATTCTTTAAAATCTATTGACGTCAGATAATGTCGAAAGTGGACCGGGCCTGTGACAGAGATGAATGTTGTGAGGTCGAGTGTAGGAAAGAATTGCAGGCCAACATTACACAAGGGGCCTTTGATTTGGCATCTAGTCATGCCCCTTGATACATGTTTTCTGATAGAATCTACTCCGTTACCCTTATAAATACTGTAGAACCGCTCCATATCGACCAATCACTGGATAAACATAGATGCCTTTATAAGTTAGTCTCCTGAACCCATTCCCTCCTAGACTATTTTTGGACCGAGCCTCTTTAAATTAATCTACCGAAAAGAAGCATTAACTATAAAAATGAGAAGTTAAGAATTGTGTAGTTTTGAAACCATTATGATAAATAGAGCATTTGCTCCTATGGAGCAAATGCTCTATTTATCACAATCGTTTCAAAAATGAGTTTTACAGAGGCGTCAAAAGGCGTCAGTTACACCTTAAATCTGCTGAATAATCAAAACTGCCCCGGCCCTTCTGAGTATTAATTAAACAAAAATATTAATCAAATTTTATCACTGAAGAAACATTCTATGAGCGACTCCTTGATGTCCCTCGCAATCAGTTTGGATCCAGATTAGACCACGCCTATAGATGTCTCTTCAGTAATGAAGGGTATCTCTGGCTTACCAATTAATATTTACCTCATGGATATTCATGTACGAAAAATTGAGAATAATGAATTGTACTTAGATAATTTTATACTTTTACATAAACACATGCGTATTTGGCAATAGCAGAAACTGTAGAATCAGATTAGTTACATAGGCCAACAGAGCGGATCCTGATAAGATAGCCGTCTGATCTGGGTTTACTCTGTTTGCAAAGACGTGAAAAGTCATCTGTATCAGAGAAATGGTTGAAATGTCTTATTAAAGGAGGCCTGCAATTATGACAACGATTGTTTTAGCTTTGAAACCCTGATAAGGCATGACGTGTAAAGGGGCTGACAGTATTTACCGTCCGTCTGAGCCGTTTCTGCTTTACTGACTTGCGTAACAAACATTGTAGAACCTGCTTAAAAGTCGCGTTTTAAACGCGGCGGCTGATCTGGTTCCACACTGTTTGCAAAGCCAAAATGTTCGTTAAGCGCGGCATAAATAGTCCACTCTTTAATGCGGAAAACGAATGTTTTTTCACTTGCAAACAGTATAGACCAAAGATCAGAATGCTCCTCTTAGAGTCCTCAGATCAGTATCTACAATGTGTGTCATTTAAAATCCTTAAATAGATTTTAGCCTGTCGCACTGAATGAACTCTATAGTTAATCATTGATAGAATCTTCCATTTTGATTATTCCGCATTCATAGGATTAATGACGTAGTTGCTATAGTAAGTAGTTCTTATATGAATATTCATGAGGTGAAAGGTCTAAACAAGAAGAAAGCCGGACTAAGGGTCTATAGATTTACAATGAGCATATTGTACATGTTTTAAGCGTATGATTAATATTTAGAGAGTTTTTAAAGAAAAGGTGTAACATGACAAACAGTGCAGACCCCGATGAGAGGGCTCCTCTAGGATCCCTCTCATCTGGATCGAGACTACACTGTTTGCAAGGGACATTAGTCACTCGTGTCCCGCACCGTAAGGGTTAAAGTAAAACCCCTGTAAACCGGACTTTTGGAAAATAATTTAGATCTTTTTAACCCATTTGCTCCCATTGGATTCTTCCCTGTTTATATATTGGAGTAGTCCATATTTTACCTAAGGGGTGCATGGCCTAAATTTCGTTTTGTTTTATACTGCAATTCCTATCAGCAAACAGTGTAGACTCTGATCAGATGCCGCATCGGAGTCTACACTGTTTGCCTACGCCCCATATATGGGGTCGTGGGAGCAAATGGGTTAAGCATGTGATGGCGTAATGCAAGGTTAAGCTTCTTACACAACTTTCAACATGCATCAAGCTGTCACCTGTCTCAGAGACCTGCATTGATACTGATTTGAAAGTCCTGTCTAGAGAGATGTTAACATATGATATATACCATTGTATGTAACATTGAACATAAGGTGTTGATAAGGTGTGTTCCATGCATGTTTGCTAAATTGATATATAGACACTAGACTGCATGCAATGTCCCCATAGAGTCTATTATTCACTTAAGCGTATCTATAATGAATATAAATAAAACCTTATTGTTCATGTTAATTTCTTCAAGGGTCGATTTTAACACTAGAATCTTAATTACGTTTTACAAATTGTCTACGAAAGCGAATTTCTTCCGTTCCTCATTAAGTCGCCACACCTTTTAAAGGTTCGTGTGTTTTAACCATTTAATTCATAAATACACCTTTCTAAGCATTTGCAAACAAAGAACGCCCATATCAGACGGTTACTATAGGAGCCCTCTGATCAGGGTCTACAGTGTCTGCTTATAGATATGGTTCTACAGTTCCTGCCATGGCCAAAACATTACTCTGCCCATTTGTTATTATAACAATGTAATTAATATTCATGGGGTTATTATTTATTACATGAATATTCATGGAGGTAAGGTTCAATTAAGGTTTCGCTATAGAGGTCTATTACACGAATGCATGTGTTTTGTATATTTATTGAATATTTAATGAAGTTCCCTCTTTCTGCAGCAGACAACACATATAACTTGTTAGATGCGCAAGAAGACATGACCGTTTCACCGACGCGTCGTTCTACACCATCTTTACTCGATATTCCTCCGCCTAAAAAGAAATCCATTCTGAAGAAAGATGTAATGCACAGGGAAGAATCGGAAAATTTACTGAAACCAAACAGTCGAAACCTGTTCTACGGAGTTCACAAGGGTGATATTAGAAAACCGAACTATAATTCTTTCAACCAAAATGATAACTATGATAATCTAAATCTAACTGCTGATTCTGTGAGAATGAAAAGCAATGGAAAAAACAATAATACAACGGAAATGGAAGTGAAAACGGGTAACCTTGAGAACCATATGCACCAGCATTCTCAGCACGTGCCACATAGACCATTGAAACAACAATCCTCAGACTCGTACACTAGTGACAGTCAGTTAAACACGTTCGATAAGTCTGAGGATGACATTGACTTTAGTGACAGTATGGCCATCAGCGCGTTCTGCACGGCGAAAGCCAATATATGGCAGAACTCCGACAGTCACGGCATCATCACGTGGCAAACCGACACGAGCCCGTCAGACAACCTAGAAAATGACGACAATTTCTTCTCAATAGACCAGTCTCCTTCGGACGATAATTTCTCAGACCACTTCCAGAAACTCTCTCAGACTACAGATATAGATATGAAAGATAGCAACGAGGACAGTAATCGGCAGGGCGACAACACGCCCTCTAGTGAGTACAGTGATATCAACAAGATTATACCTCTTGACCAGATCATGAACAATATCCAAAGACAAAGCTCGTGTGATGTAATCCCCAACATACCGTCACCAGGTGCCAGTGGATAGCCCACGTCCTAATCAGCCAGTGGTAAGTTTCTTAGCCCATTCCCTCATATTGACGGTTTTTGACGCCTATTTTGAAACTATTGTGATAAATAGTGCATTTGCTCCATAGGAGCAAATGCTCTATTTATAACAATGGTTTCAAAACTACACAATTTTAAAAGTTTCCTGTTTTCTTGTAAATGCTCCTTTTCAGTAGATTTATTCAAAGCAGTGGGTCTAAAAATAACCTATGAGACAATGGTTTAATCCATTTAGCTAATGAATATTCATTAAGAAATAATGACATCATGAATATGAATTAGAATAAATTTGTATAAAACATGTGAACACATAATTTACACAAATAGAGTAGACCCAGATCAGACGGCACCTGTGGGTCTATTCTGTTTACTCATACAATACTACGGCTATATATTATACAGTTTCTGCCATGGCCAAGAATTTATGTGTTCACATGCCATTATAAAAATGAGCTAATTATACCCCACCACCTGTGGTAAGGGCGATATAGGAATCGCATTGTCCGTCCGTCCGTCGCGTTTTTCCGGGACATTTGCTTTTTTCTTGAATAGTACGTTTGATACCACCTTCAAACGTTATACATAGTATAAGTGTCTTTTCCATGTTTCATAACTCTTGCACAAAATTTGACAGAATTATGCCCCTTTTTAACTTCATATTTTGTCTATTAATTGGGACATACTTTTGGGACATGCCATTTTCTTGAAACTTATTTATGACATTGTC